>JAOXYD010163824.1:0-10210 GCA_028565735.1 Pinacopodium congolense | reverse complement strand
ATTTTCTTTATTAAAGATCTTAAAGTTTTGATTTTGGCATGATCAACTAAGATTAGAGTGAAAGATAATCTAGGATCTGAGAAATCTACTTAGGTTGTTGGAAAAATCAATAAACAACATAAATCAATCCTTGCATGACCAAACCTAGATTATTTGTGAGAGTTAGAGGTCTGAGATTAAAAGTCCATAAATCAATTTTGTTGAAATTAAAGCTCATTGGCTAGATTTAAAGCATAACCAAACTTTAAACTAATTTTAATGGAGAAAAGGCATAAGTATTAACTGTAGCTTTGTCTTGAATTCATGAAGGAATTCTAATCTGCCTTTGAAGTTTTTAAAGCTCATTTAATTCATTAATCACTTGTCTAGAGCTGTATTATAGACATTTACAATTTTTAGTAATTTTAAAAATCATTTTATAATTCAAATTTGCAAGGTCTGAAGCAAAATTAGGATAGTTCATTAATTTTATCTTTTCATCTTTCTAATAAATTAATTTAGAATTTCCTAGATAATTGTATTCTAATTAATCTGGTATTTAACATATAAAGTACCATTTTTTTCCGGTGGGTTTGACATTCAGATTCTTAAAATTACTCCACTTTATTACTTGTTCGATAGGTGCACTTGCCTTTGGTCATGTTGGTTTTCGCTTAATATCATTTTATTTTTCAAAGTAAAATCAGTTTAAAGAACTCCCATTATTAATCAATTCAAGCAACAAACAACACTAGCCAAAGTATAAATAAATCCTTAGATATATTATGATTTTATTGAACTAAACTTAATAGGGGCACTTTAGTGGTAGATATTCTAAAAAGTCCTTAATATGATATGTTATCACATAAGCCTAAGGGATGTCTAGAATAAAGCAATTTATCCTCCTTGTTTGGGGTTGGGTTATAATTTAGCGAGCTTCTCAGTAATAATGTTGAACTTTTAATGTTACAGCTTTAAGCATTCCCTACTAACCATTTCCCTTGAGAGGTAGCATGTGCCTTAAGATGTATTTCAAGTACAAGGTAAAGAGGACAAATTTTGGACCAATTATCAAACTATTGAGAGGTGCTTTTTCCCATTTCCTATCGTATATGTAAATTATATACATAAACTACCTATCAACTTAAAAATTTGCTTCATAGTCTAGGAGTTATCATATTTTGGTTAAATTTTCCAAAGGCTTCTATCTTTGAGATAGTAAGAATATACTCATTTTACATATAGTGCTTATTTATCTGTAAGGATTCTCCTAATCCTTTTAGTCAAGTTGTGTTTGGTAGTTATTTATATTGAATTAATCCCTAATCCTCCTTCCTCTTTACACATGCAGGCCTCTTATCATTTATCTTTAGCATTAGCTTTCTTAGTAGCATCTCCATTCTCTTATTGCCTTCTCTATAGCTTTAACTAACTTACTAGGTAGAACTATGTGAGAATCCAATATATATGCATCCTATTAAATATTTTGATAATGAGCTACCACCAATTAAAAGGCTATTATTTCTCCATTATCCAATTCTACTCTGAATTCTATGAAAAAACACTCACGGTCCTTATACATTGGCTTTTTAAAGATGATAGGCATTCCCATGTATGTGACTAGGAGAGGTTTGGTTTACATCCTTGTGAATTCAGAGAGTTTGTTAGCCTGGTCTTTGGCTACTATTGAAATTATAAAATGTCTTTTCTCTAAGTTGATTTTTAACTCTAAATTGTTGTTGAAAGAGTGTAAAGACTCCACAAGTTTCCTAACTGAGCTCATGTCAACCCCACTTAAAAGTAATATGTCATTTGCAAATGCTAGATTTAATATAACTAGCCTCTTGCATTTTCAAGGAGTTGTATTTTAGGTTATTCCTAATATTATGGCTAATCAACCTTAGTATAACTTCAACACATAGATAAAAAATATATATGTAAATAGGGGATCTCCCTAACTGAGACCCTTTTCCCTTAAAATACTTGAGTTAGTTCACCATTAACTAGACAATGAATGATTCAGAGGTAATAAATTGCATAATCTAGATAACGAAGTGTTTGGAAAGCCTAACACCTTAAACATGTCTGTAATGAATTTTTAGCATATTTTATCAAAATTTTCATGAAAATCAATTTTTATTGCATAAATTCTTACTCCCTTTCACCTTTGATAATCCTTGAATAATTCTTGAGTAAGTAATATGTTATCACCTATACTCCTAGCATAGATGAAGGCAATTTGAGTGAAAATTACTAAAGAATTCAAAACTTATTTCAACTTTAAAGCTAAAATTTTTTAAAATATTTTTTACAAAGTATTACAATAAGAGATCGAACTAAAATCTATAAACTCAGAATGATTAGGGGATTTTATGATTAAATAAATAAAACTTTTTTTAATCTCATTGTATAGCTTTTTAGAATTAAAGAACTCTAAAATAGCTAAATTAACTTGCTCCTTAAGTTATAGCCAGGAATATTAGAATAATAGAGCATTAAAGCCATCTGGTATAAAAGCTTTATTTAGGTTAAGGCTCTTCAAATTCATCTCTATTTGCTTTAGTTCCACTAGTTTAATTAGATGCTTAGCTTAACCTCAGTGATTTTCTTGGATAGGAATGGACTTAGAGTGTAAGTAAAGGATTGAAATTCATCCTTAATTCGCAAGAGATTCAAAAAATATTAAAAGACCTCTTACTTTAAATTAGGTTGATCCCATATCCTTTCATCATTAGTTATGGTAAGCTAAATAATTTTATTGGCATTCCTTCTACTTAAATTTGATTTCTAGGAAAATGATGTATTATTATCTCCTTGTTTTAGCTACAAAACTTTAACTTTTTTCTTGAGTAAAGAGTGAGGGAACTCAAGGGCCATTATCTAGTTATTAAGATCTACTTAAAGCCATTTAAGGGGTCTATATAAAGTTCAAGATGGGATTTCTCTAACTTGATCTTATATTTCTCAATGTCCGTTTTATCTTTTAGTAGTTTCTCCCTATGATGTGAGTGCCTCCTTCGTACCTTCCTGACACATTTGAATTGCTCAAGTACTTATACCTTTCTTTACATTCCTTTTATAACTACCTCATTATATCCCTTAAGTTTAGTTAGATAATTGAAAACTCTGAATATAGAGCTCCTACCTTGTGTTGTGGTTAGCTTATTAATTTCAATAGGACAGTGGTTAAAGGTTAAAGGTTGACAGAATACAACTTTGTTACGATGGAATTGAATCATCCAATGATCATTACTAGTGCCATATCCATTTGTGCCTCAAATTTGTGATATCTAAGTTAGCGATGCATGACCTAAATTGCTTGAAAATGCTTTTTTATTTGGATATGATATTTGTTTCCTTAGGTAGCAGAGTGTCAATGAAGCCCCCTAGTACTATATATGAGGATGATCCATGTCTTCAATAAATTCCTATAACTTATACCAAAGTGTGATTCTTTGGAAGGCTAGGTTTGCATCATACACCACAAAGATGCATACTTTTATAAGTTTAGATTTTAGTTTAAACTTCAAGTGTATAATCTAATTAATGGATACACATTAAGTGATTGTCATTATATTTGGCTCATAAACATCTATGATTATTCCATTATAAGGATGTTGATGGCTTGAAATAACATTATAACTCTTATTAAAAAGTCAAGGATGTTTTCTATGTTCATCATTTAATTAGTTCCTAAAAGACCAATTAGTATAGGTTTTAGTCCTTTAATATAGTCAAGCAGAACCGATTGTTTCTTAAGGCTGTTATGGCCTTTAACATTTCCATATAAGAACTAAAATTAGATAATAAAAGTGTATGTAGATAACTTAGCCTTGGTTTTCTTGCCTGACCTTCTCTTAAGTGGCATTCTAAACTTCTCCTCCTTTATCTCGAAACTTTTCTCACTACTATTGTTCATAGGTCAAGAATCCTCCTCTACTAAATGGAATCTATGTTGATTATAGTTACCCTCTCCTTTTGTTATATAGTTTTCATCTACCTTTGTCTCTAAGTTACAACTCAATTAATTTTCCTCTGTCTGGTTGCTAGTTTTTTCTGTAGTAGTGATCTCTAACTCCTACATTATGTATAGTCCCATTAGTTCATTATATTCTTCTCTATTGAATTTTCTTCCTATGATGGGACATTTTCTTTCACTAAAGAAATTTTTAGGTTGCATAATTTTTAGAGTCATAAGTACTTCTCCTCTTGCTCTTCTTAGAACTTTTAAACTTATCAAAGAATTTGTTTTTTTATGACATTTAACATCTTTATGAACTTGCTTCTTTTTCCTTTACAATAAATCGTTCAATTCCTTTATAATTCTAATTTAGATTTCTTATTGAGATTTAATCTTTTTCATGGATTCTTTACATTTAATTCCTATGTGGGTTCACATCAATTGGTGTCATAGTCTAGCTTTAAATTAGGTTTCATTTTTCTTTTCTTTTGCATCCTTTGATTCGTATTCTATTTCATCTTCTAAATTCCATTATCCTTGTTTCTCCTTTTTTTCTTCTATTGAATCTTCCTCTTATCTCTAAAGTACTAGTTAAAATAGATTCTATCACCTACTTCTTTAGAGTTTTCCTATCTTTTATTCTTGTATTAGGGTTTCTTCTTTATTCAATTCCTTTTTCTGTGCCTTCCAAAATTATTTTGTTTTAAAAAAAAATTCATTTTTATTTGATCAATTTCGTGTGGTTGTGATATAAAAATCCAATGTTAGTGTATACATTCAAATTGAAAAAAAAAATATTGTTTCTTGAATTCTTTATCTATTTCAAGCAGTTTTTTAGTCATTTTTCTATTTTTTATTTGAAAAACAAAAAGGAAAAAAAAGTTATGTATTGTTAAAGTGTTTAACTGATTAGTGTTATTATTATGGTTAAAACTAATCAAAACCTAAATTATAGCGAATATGATTAAATTGAATCATCGCTAATATTCTTTATTTTTTAGTCATCAAGATATTGTTCTCACTCTAGTAGTTAGAGTGTCTAATCAATTAGAGTTATTATTGTGGTTAAAACTAATGATAATCTAAATTATAGTAAGGATGATTAAATTGAATAATTGATAATATTCTTTATTCCATTCAATTTCATTGTTTCTTGTTTAACCCGTAACTTTTTTTGTTCCTTTGACCATTGGTTCTATTGGTTTTAGGCGTTTATAAGGTTAAAAACCTTGATTGAGTTTGTTTAGTTCTTTAAATAACTTAAGAAGAAAAGAGTGGTAGAAGGAAAGAGTGTGTGGGATTAACAGTAAAGATTGAAAAATTGGTGATTTGTCATCTTTTGATAGTATACACATAAAGGAGCATCAGTCAAATTTTCTTTATTAAATTTTTTTCACATATTTCAAATATGTCTTCTAAAAGTAATTCAACATTAAAGGAAGAAGAAGAAAGCATATTCTTCGTGCAAGCTATGCAAAAATAATTTGAAAGAATGAACATTGTTTGTAAAAATGTGAAAAATATGTCGAAGAGGCAATGTCATCAAATTGTTAAATTGAAAAGGGGACAACAATCTAAAGTTTTTAATGAGAGGAGGCTCACTACGTTTAATACAACACCACAACAATGAAATTTGATGATGAGAATGATGTTTTAAATGTTAAACAAGTTAATATAACATTTAAGTCAGATTTAGGCCTAGAAGAGAAGTTAGAAGTGAAAGGAAGCCTAAAAGGGACAATAATTGTTGAGATGGTATAGATCAAAATCTTGGTAGCATAAATATGAAAATACCTTCCTTTGCATTAGAAATGATCCAAAAGTTTACTTAAAGTGGAAAAAAAGATGGAATTGATCTTTGATTTCCATAATTATTCTAATGAGAAAAAAGAAAAGTTGGCTAGTATTGATATTATTGGAATTATTTCACTATTTACTAGGATTAATTGGTGACCACTAGGAGAAGGCATCATGAGTTACCTAAAGGGAATTAGAATGAATTAAGAGATCTTATGAGTAGAAAATTTGTGTCTAGTCATTATTATAGAGATCTGCATCAAAATTATAGAAAAATTCTTAAGGTTCAAAAAGTATAGAGCATTACCAACAAAGGAAAAAGTAAAATTAATTCTAATCCCTCTTAAAATAGAAATATTAAATGTTCTCAATATTTAGGAATAATGTATATCACATCTTAACGCCCAAATAAGCGTTATGATCATAAAGGATGACGAAGGAGAGGAAAGTGAAGTAATTTAGAGGAAAAGAAATTTAAGCCAACACTTGATGATTCTAATGATGACGGTGTTCAGTATGTTGTTGAAGATGAAGTATTTGTCACTAGAAGAGCATTAAGTTTTCAAATCAAGTAAGACAGTGTAGAGTAGAAAAGGGATAGCATATCTCACACTAGATGCCACATTTATAACAAGGTCTAAAGTATGATTATTAATGAAGGATGTTGCAATGATGTAACTAGCACTATTCTTTTAAAAAAATGAATTTATTTGTTATGAAACTTCTTAAAACCATATAAAATTTAGTGGCTTAATTCATGTAGGGAGATCAAGGTAAACAAACAGGTGTTAGTTTCCTTTTAATTTAGGTGTAAAGATAGTTATTGAGTGATATAGTACCTATTAAAGATGGCAACATTATTTTGGAGAGGCTATGGTAATATGATAGGAAAGTCATATTGGTATATCAGTCGTTGACTACTAAATAATAATAAATACTTAACTAAACCTCTGATCCCATAGAGTACTGATTAATGCTTTCAACTATTTCTAATGTTGTATAGAAGAAAAACAAATTTAAAGTAAACCCCTAGTGCAATGAAATTAAAAATAAATAGAAAATAAAAATAATAAAATTAACACAAATGAATAATAATGCAAAAAGACAAAACTGGTAATAAAGATAGAAAAATATGCATAAGATATTATCGAGATTCATGAATTATAATTGATCATTAAAAATATATAGCTTCTATTATATCTAAGATGCTAGCTTATAGACTCGGGTCTGACCTTAGTCCTCTATTCCTCTAATTATAGACAAATTTAGTACAATCATAAATTTAACCTTAACTATGCGATAAATTAGGATATGATCTCTAGATTTAATGGCACAGTAGCATTAAAAACTAGGCATCAACTAAATTAAGCCACAACCTCACACATGCGGATCATGTAACTTATAGAATCAAAACCTTAGGTCAGATTGATTAAGTTTCAATCACAAATTCAATTAGTCTATTAAAGCTGGAATTATGTAGAACAAAGAATCAACTGCAGGTGTTGGAGTTGTTCAATGACGCTATTAATAGTTGAAGAACCACAGTTGAATCCCAATTTTAAGACTAAGACGGTGGTCTATAACAATGTTGTTGTACAGTTAAAGAGGGGGTTGTTTTACGTACATTTCATCCAAATGATGAAAACAAAACCTTCCAAACCATAATAGACACTTTGGAGGTATAACAACTCAAATTTTGTCACCCAAAGGGAGGCAAACACGATCAGATTCAACAAAACATTTATAGTTTTTAGGTTTTCATCTAGTTTTTCCTGTTTTCTTTTTATTCCGATTTTGGTTGATGATTTGGCCTTGGAGGAGAATTCATATGACGAGAATTGACATATTATACCAGAGAGTGACCATCTTTGTGCTGTAATTTTGTCATTTTCGTTTTTCCACTTGATTTTATTTTTTACATATATTGTTCAATGATCATGCTCTATTTGATTTATTATTTATTTTAAATAATTAATATGTATGATTAATTTGCTTTGGTTGAGGTTAACAGAGCATTTAGTTAAGAGCAGATCTGGTGGATGTCATTTTACTTTGATTACGTGATTATTTTATCAAATTTAGCTTGATCAACTAGGTTGGAACATTAAATAATCAAAATTACATGAACATTGGGTTTTAATTATTGGGAAAAAATTGTGTAACATACTTAAATCTAAGAGTGGACCAAGCCTTAGAGTCTTGTGTGAAGATTCCTAAATTTAAAAACTTATATTAGGCTTCTTGATTTCTACACCTTTTATTCCAAGTTATTTATGAACCAAAGTAGGTAATTTGAGTTTAAAAGATATAAGATGTTCCTATGACCATTAGTAATATCTTACTTGTGTGAAGTGGATCCTAATTCATATCACCCTATGTTTTAATTGATCAATCTATTGAAATCAGAAACCTTAACCAGGTATTTCCTTTGGGAGTCTTAATTATTTAACATTGTCAAGTTGCGTTTTGTTTTTATTATTTTTCCATTGTTAGTTTTAATTCCCTAATCTTAGTTCTTTGAGTGAATTTGTTGTTTGTTGGTCGAATGATTATAAAAATGAGAGTTCTTTTAAACAGATTTTACTTTGAAAACCAAAATGAAATTAAGAGAAAATAACGTCATGAAAGGCAAGTGTACCTATCAAACAAATAATATAATGGAGTATTTTTAAGACTCCAAGTATTGAACTCACAGGGAAATTTGATTTTATTGGTTAAATACCATATTAATTAGTTTACAATTATATAGGAAATTCCATCTTAATTAATTAAAATGATAAAAATACTAAACTATCCTAATTTTGCTTCAAACCTTGCAATTTTGAATTATAAAATGATTTATAAATTACTAAAAATTATCATCTTATGGAATCCAACTAAGGATAAGGTGATTAATGAATTAATTGAGCTTTAAACAATTTTGAAGGTTGGATTAGAGTTCCTTCACGAATTCAAGACAAAGCTATGGTTAAGACTTATTCTTTTTCTCCATTAAACTTAGTTTAAAGTTTGGTTATGCTTTAAATCTAGACAGCGGGCTTTAATTTTAAGAATTTGATTTATGGATTTGCTGTCTTAGATATATAAGTCTCACAAATAATCAATGTTTAGTCATTCATTGATTGATTTGTATTTTTTATTAATTTTTCCAACAACCTAAGTAGATTTGTCGAATCATAGATTGTCTTTAACTCTAATATTAGGTGATCAAGCCAAAATCAGAACTATAAGACCTTCAATAAACAAAATTAAACCAAATTGCATCCATTCAAGCTCTCTTAAAGCATTAAAACATGAATCCTAAGCTAGAAAATGGATTTAGTCACACATAATCATCAAAGCATACAAAATATGCATCTTAAGCCACATACTTTGATAGATCTGAAAATATAAGCTGAAATAAGTAGTTTAGAAGTTACAAAAATAGGTTTAAAAAGTTCATGGATAAGTCTTAAACTCCTCAACATGATCTAGACATCAACGCAGCTTCAGATTCCACAAGATCTTATAACAAAATTAAAGAACATTAAAGAATATGATCATAAGAACATAAACTTTGATTAATTGAAAAAACAGAGCAAATAAAGTGATAATCTGAGTTTAGAAACCCCCTATGATGGTTTATAAACTCAAATATATGTCTTAGCTTCAATATCCAATAAAAAAACTCAAAAATCAATCTAAAACTCGAATTGCAAGTATTTGAAGCCTAAAATCTCTAAGAAACACTAAGAAAAACTAAGAAAGAAGGAAGAGCTTCTTTCTCTAAGTTGCATATTTGATTTCTCCTTATTTGATTTCATGTTGTTGTTATTTTTTTTGTGTTATGAAGACTCTCTAAAATCCCACTTATGCTAAAGGAGATTAAGAAGTAACATGCTGCAGTAAAAAATGTAGAGATTTGGAGTTGAAATTTTTTCTTGCTCCTTCAACGATGGGCTGCATCAAATGACAACGGCGAGCTATAGGGTCCAGTTAATGATCGAATGATGAACTCGTCAACGACCCTTTATTCATCCATCAATGTGACTCTGTGAGGGTGCCATTGATGGACTGAAATGAGGCACTTTCTTCTAATTTTTGCTCTAATCTCCATCTTCTAGCTTCATCCTGCAAATTAAATATAATAATATATAAATTTAACAACCAAGCATTGAATTAATGGTCATAATTCAACAAATTAACCATTAAAACTCAATTAATTTGACCCCTAACAATTCTCCCATACTTAAGCATTTTCTTGTTCTTAAATAAATTAATTCAACATCAATTTCATAATCAAACATAAAAATTGGAAAATTAATACCGCAATTATTGAAAATGCTATCTTTATCCTTAAAAGCTATTAACGCATGGAAATGTTATAAGATTAATGAATCATATAAAATTGGAAATGCATTTAAATCATTTCATTCTTTTTCAAGATTTAACCTAAATCCCAAAAATCAATTCTACATGTAAAAGGCAAATAAA
>JAOXYD010163813.1:0-10210 GCA_028565735.1 Pinacopodium congolense | reverse complement strand
TAGGTTATTAGTTTTGAGTTTGCAAAAAGTTTTTAATACCCAATTCACCCCCCCTTTTGGGTGCCATAGGACTTACACCATTCTTATTGCATTATGTATTAGTAGGGTCATTATCCAAGATGATTCAATTCCATTCCTCATGCTTCCATCTACATTACAAAAGGAAGAAGATTAAAAGGTTGTAGTAGAGATGGACAAGAAAAATCACGCTCTTCTCAATTTGATAACTTACTTGGATTGGCAATGTTGTTAACTTTCAGACCAACTTAATTCAAACATCAATAGTTGAAGAATTAAGCCACACATTCTTTGTGACTTTGTTAGAAGATAAGTTAAAGCCTGTATCACACAAACAATCTCTTCTCAATATAAAAGTATGCAATAAGGGAAAATAAGGGAAAATGGAGCACTTTCAATCAATACTTTAGTAATTACCCACCAAGTCATTGTACAAACATAGCCTTAACCTTGATTAATTACTATAGTATGGTAGAACACGGTACAAACACACCTAGTAGCACTTTTTGAGGTGATAGGTCCTTGTACAGCTACGAATAGATTGCTTCACCATATTTCCCAGTTTTTTAAAAAGAAGGTAGCCATTCATTTGCACACATATGGTTTTTTTTAATACATTTCAAATTTCATGCTCTATAAAACAAAATGATTACTTCACATATTCATATCACTGTATGATCTCCATTCAATACATTTCATGCAACATGGTTCATTACAACTTCACCGAACTTATTCCCTCTTTCAAACAATCATTTGTTGCCCTCAATGTCTACATACTCTCCCATTCATGGCCTCATAAGATTTTTTTCTTGGATACTACAACATTATTGTTTTCTTGGATACTAGAACATTATCTATTTCATTTCTAGCCCTTCCATTCAAACTCTTAAACTTTACTCTACAACCAATAATACTTTCCACAACTTACTGTCGGTAATGATATATGAATACGAAATTCTTCTTTCGATATGATAACACATCCTCCTTGCTATAAATTAATTAATTCACATGATCCAATTTGCATAACACTAAATTCTAAGTACTATATCTCTACACTATATTGACATTTTTTTATCACTTCCAAACCTTGCATTCTCCCACTTCGTTTTAAAACACAACCTCAAATTCGTTACGTTAAGTAATTAAATTACATTCTATAAACCAATATCAACCAACAACATATATGGAATGGCTCATTCAATCTTTAAGAGACAACCTCAAATTCATTACGTCAAGTAATTAAACTTAATTCTATATACCAATATCTCTCAACAATCTATCTCAAATGGCACATACAACCTTAACATTGCAAGCAATCAAACCAAAGAAAAAACTTACTAATTTCCAACCACTACTCCATCCCATTTTTCATATTTACAAGAAGACGATGTTTGTTAAGAATTACATAAGGAACAATTTAAAGCCTACCATCCACCGACTATGGGAATAAATAATACAACAGACTTTAGATTGGGAGATTGCTCATTATGACTGAAGTAAGAAAATGGATTACATGATTCAACACCTTTGAGATTGAAGATAACTTCGACTTTGAGAAAAAATCAAACGAGGGACATTCACTTAGGGATTTGGTGAGAATAACATAAGGAGGTAATTGGATGCCCTGATGTAGAGACTCTGCGACCTAAGATACCTGGGGAGAACATGTAAGGTTTTGAAACTGACATCACTTATGGATATAGTGCGAATGACAGAAGGTAGATTGATTTAAGGTAACCATGGAGGGAGTTCGAGAACAAAAAAGCCAGGGGGGATTAGGTAGTGAACTCAATCTAACTTTAACACAATTACATTATTACCTATCCATGCTTGACTCCATTAACAAATACAGTTAAACAACACACTCCCCCTCTTTAATCTAATTACACTGATGTGGAAGGGGCCTATGAAGGGGGACCATGAAGGGAGACCGAGTAGTCGGTCTTAATACTAAATTCAGGGATTTTAAATGAATGAAGACTTATTAAATAAAATCATAATATAAAATTTAATAACTAAATTAAAACAATCAATTAAGCAAATATTAGTTTTAGATCATTTGAACACGGATTTCGATTATCGGTATAAAAATTACTAATATGTAATTCAAATATTCATTATTAAATTTAATTTTCATTTATTCTTACTATTAGTTAATAAAAAATATGCGATCTAATTAACCTTTATTATTTAACAATTCTAGATATGATCTGAATTTAAATTAAATGACAACGTTAATAATTAAAAAGATCAAAGAAGTTAGACAATACAAACACTCGTGGTGCATTTAATCCAGTTAAATATTCCTCATAGAAAATAAAATTTTTTGATGAAACAAATTATTAAATCTGAATCACTAATATGATTAAAGGAATTGAATAATTATGGATTCATTTCTAGTCTATCTATATACTATTATAATTAACAAACTAGTCCCTAGCCGTTAATTGAGATAATTACAAAGCATAGAAATAAAAACTGTTTAGTATTTGAATAAACAAATTGAATTGCAATGAATTCAAAACATCTTAAAATCTATAAAGTTTCAAGGTTTAAATTTCCTTTGACTAAGAATAAAAATTCAACCACTAAAAACTATGAGAGAAAGTGATGACTAAAGAAAAAGAGAGAAGAAAAGTTGATTCTAAAAAAAACCTAAAAGTGACATCCTCATATGCCAAAAATTATATTTAAAAATGTGATATATCAAAGCCTAGCAATAAAAGGATCCCACAAAAATAGATGATAATGCCCTTTTAAAATTGGAAAATAAATAAAACATGCATCTTTCTTCCAAAAGAGTTGTAATGGAAGCAGAATTCTTAACCAGAATTGATAATTTTACATTAAGATATGTTTTCTTAGTTGTTAAGTGTGTTATTTTGAGTGTTTAAGATGGTAATATTGTGTTTAGGACTTAAAATTATGTCCTTTTGATGCTATTTTTGACGTTTATATGTTTTGAGTGTTAGGTGTTGATATTGGGTATGAATTAGATCTTATTTCTGTGGATGCTTAATGTGTTTTCATTTATAGTTGTGCTAGGGAGCAAAAAGGGAGAAGAAGGAGAGAAATAAAGGAAATATAAGGTCACAATTGTGGGATCATGATAGAGAGTTGTGGAGCTCCTATTCCATGTGATGCTAAATTTTAAAGAGACACATGAGTCTCACATGTTTTAGGGAGGTGTTTTGAGACATAAGAAAGGTGGGAAACCCTAGGAGGTACTAAGGAATGTTTAAGGACATACCAAAAGAGGAACGAAATAGGTTCTAATGGCTACCAAGAGGAGAAAACAAGATCAAACAATGTAAACATTAAAACAACTAATTTTCTAAAATTTCTACACAAATTCTAGAAGATAAAGATTATCAAGTTTCATCTAATTTTCTTCTTTCTTTGCTTTTCTACCTTTTTGTATGAAGAATCTGATTATCTGAGAACTCATTTATATTATGGATAGCTAAACTTTCTCTTAGTAATTACTCTTTAAATATTTTGTTGAACCTTTATCTTATTAATTCAATGGAATATGTTTGTAATGTTCATTATGTTTATTCTTTGATTCAAATCATGAGATTGGATTAGGACTTTAATAATAGGTTGCACAACAAAAGTTTGTACCCTAATAGACCTATAAACATCAGGTTATTAATTAATTGAAAAGGGATCTTGATTAATTGATCAATTACCTATAGGATTGCTTCATAACTAACTTGGATATTTAGGAAGGGTTTTGAGAGATTGAGAGATTGTAATTCAATTCCCATTTTATTTAATTTGGGACACTTGGTTAGATGTTGAGAGAGAGTGATAAAAATTATAGGATATCTTGGGTTAAATATAATTAAATCAATATGGTAAAGGGGAGATAAAATAATGATAGAAGTAATTCTTAGCGTTTATCATTTATTTGTTAAGTTACTGCATCTTTCATTGTTGAATTGTTAAATTCTTCTAGTTTAGTTTAATTTTATTTATTAACAATTTATTTTTTTCCTTAAAAAAGTACAACTCAAGTTGTTAAGTGACTAATCCTAATCTTCGTGGGACAATATTTGATATACTACAAAATTACGATATGTATACTTGCGGTATGACATTAAAACTAGCAAACAAGTTTTTAGTGCTATTGCTGGGGATTAGTAACTTTAGCATCTTATTTAATTTGAGTGATTTTGATTTAAGGAATTGATACTTGTTTTGGTGTAATTTCAACTGCATGACTATAAGGTTCATAAGAAGCTCAAGCAAACTAATCAAAGTAACAATTTCAGATATTACGAAATAAGAGAGGGAGATAGCAAAAGCAAAGAGTTAAGAAGACCTAGAAAAAACTATAGCCAAAGAAGGAGAGCAAGGAGGGAACCAAAGACCCTTATAGACTTTATGAGATCTAGTTCGAATTCCAATCAGTAAGGAATAACAAGGCCTCTCGTCTAGGATAACAACTTTGAGATAAAGCCAAATTTATTAAATATGCTTAATCAAATGTGCAATTTTATGACTTGGAAAATAAAGATCTCAAAACACATCTAGTGAATTTTCTAGGGAATTGTGACACTTTCTACTACAATGGGATATTGAAAGATATCATGAAGATGAGACTATTCCCATTAACTTTGAAGAACTGAGCTAACACAAGGTTGAACTCTCTCAATCTAGAAAACATCACAAAATCAGAGAAGTTAGTTTAAGCCTTCTTAGTTAAATACTTTTCATTAACAAGGACTATAAAGTTCATTAAGGGGATCACCAAACTTAAATAAAGTGATGAGGGTTATTGTATGAAGTATGAAAGAGACTCAAGGAGTTACAATGGACCAAATCAACATATAAGAGGAACTATAGACGTAGTAGTTAGAGGTTCCTTGATGAGTATTGAACCAAGGGTTAGTTCCACCTTTTTTTGATGATGACAAAGTGTTTCTACTAATATGTTTGTAGGGTTTATTGTGCTTGTTTAGTATTTGGAGTCTATTTGATGAATAAGTAATTAAGTTGGTAATTTTTGAAATTTTTGTGACTTTTGTAATTCATGAAATAATGTTTAATTAAATGAATAAATTGGTACTATTAATGATTTGGTAAATTAGAAGAATTGATTGTGATAAGTTTGTATAATTGTGTGAAATGTGATTAAGAATTAATTTGTTTACGTTGAAATGGGTTAAAAATTAGATTGGGCTAAGTTTCGCCCGAAGGCATGCTGATCCAGAAGAGGTCGGTCAATCGAATGGGTATATTGGCTGATTGAATGAAGGAATCAAAGAGGACGGTCAATCGAAGGTATACTGGTCAACCGAATACACTTGGTGAAGCGAGGACCAGCCAACCGAACGAATATCAGTCAATCAACCCTTCGAACTGGTCGATCGAATAATCAACTTAAGGAGATCAGTCAACTAAACGAGGCCTATCAGTCGACCGAACATGAAGATTACGCAACGGTAACTCTGCAACGGGCATAAATGAAAAGAACGTTGGAGCAATGAATATTTGGTCTTGGAATGAGTATAAATAGGTGTGTTTTGTGTTGTTTATGTATCAAGAAGTATTAAAAGTGTTTCTGTATTATTATTTAGCATTCTTGAGTGTTTAAAAACTTTTGGTGAAGTTGAAGTTGTTGTATTTTTGTGGGGTTATTCTTATGCCTTGAAAAAAAGAGTGTGAGGTTCTCCTTTAGCCTTAGAAAATGGAGTGTTGTGAGGTGATTCCTTAGTCTTAGAAAGGGCGAGTGAAAGGTTATTCTTGAGCCTATAAAAAGGATTGTATTATGTATTGTGTATTCTTATTGATTACAATAAGAACAAAATCTCAATAGTGGTGTTGAGGACTAGATGTAAGGCAAGTAGACTGCTCTGAACCAGAATAAATCGGCTGTGTCTCTTCTTCCCTTTCTCATTTTTTTTTATTCATTTAATTTAATTTTTAATTTATTTTATAATTAATTATTGCTTAGCTTCCACATTTGATTGAAATCAATAAAAAGACTTAGGTTTAATAATTTTCTGCTTAATTTTGTAAGAACCTAATTCACCCCCTCTGAGGAGCCATATAGGGCCAACAATTGGTATTAAAGCATAGGTCTCACATTAGATTAATTATAACAAATTAGTGATAAAAGATAGATGACACTTAGTTTAGATGTACCTCCTTTTTTTTTTAATGGAAACAACTTTAGAGATTAAAAAATTAGAATGAAAAATCACTTTTTAAATTTAGAAGAAGATTATTGGGAAATCGTAGAAAATGGTCCTTATATGCCTTCAAAGACTATAGAAAGTCTAACATTCAAGGTAGCATTAGTTACAGATGAAATTGAAAGAAATCTTATTTCATTTAATTATAAAGTTTTAAATGTTTCGTATTGTGCCTTAAGTATGGGGATATTTGAAAAAGTTTCATGGTTTGAAAGAGCTCAAGAAGTATGGCATGCATTAAAGGAAACCTATCAAGACAAGGAAGAGGAAAGAGAACATGAAGACGTAGCCTTCCTATGCTCTATGGATGATGAAGTACGTACTTCCACAACATCCTATAATGATGTACCATCGTGTTCTAAAGCCTATGATAACGATGATGAATGTGATGTAGAATACACTTATGAAGGGATATTAGACCATATAGAAGAATTAACTAGGAGGAAAAAGAGATTGCATGATAAGTTTATTAAAAATTTGAAATTGCTTGATGTTTGTAAATTAGAAAATGAAACATTTAGAAAAGAAATTGAATCAAAGAATGATATCAAATATAAGATGGAAAAATTGATGGAATAAAATATTTTATTAAAGAAAAAATTGAAATCAAAATGTAATGTTGCTTGTGATGACTTGGCAAAAAGAAAATACATCTCTTAGATTAGAGATAAATACCCTTAAGGATTCACTTACTAAGTTTACGAAAGGGGATGAAAAAATGGAAAACATGTTGAATGATTAAAAGGTCATAAATGATAGACATGGTTTGGATTATAAGAGCGATAATGGATCTTCTTGAAATATGACCAAATTTGATAAAAGAAAGAACTTAGAGGAAGAAGAACCCAAGTCATCCATTAAAAATGTTTCTAGGCCTTCATCATCTAGCTCCTATCATAAGAAAAATCATCATGAATTTTTGTATGCTTTAAAACCATCATGTAGAAAGAATGTGCATGTGTCTAAAAATAGACATAATTTCTTTGTAAATGCACATCGTCAAAATGATGCATATAAGCCTTCTACTTCATATGTTCCTTATAATCATATATATGCATCTGGAAATGTTTATCATGGCCATCATTTGCCTTTAAATACGTCTTATGCATATTCTAGACAAGATTTTCATCAAATAAAAATCTTTACATCTAGACATGCATATAGGAACAATTTAAGATCTTATTATCATGATACATTTAGAAGTTTCAAAAGATTTAGACCAAGGTATGGTCATAGGAATGCATATACACCCTTAACTTGTTATTATTGTGGTCGTTTTGGACATGTTCAACAATTCTGTTAGGATTGTTTAAATGTGAATATTTTGTCAAATGGTCGGGAGAGGTATAAAACTAACCATCAAGGACCCAAGATGATATGGGTACTAAAAGTCTATTAAGTATTTGTTTTGTAGGTACCTTTAAGAACTAAAAGGAAATCACCAACATTTTTGAACTAAGGATGTAAAAACTATAAATAGTAAAGTTGGTGATAAATGATAAAAAGGGAGGTATGCCTTAAACTTAAATTTTCATAGTTCTTCATTTTAGATATAATGTGATATTTTTAATTTTTGATTAAATAAGTGCATTTTTTGAAAATAAAAATTTATTTAAATTTTATTAATTGATATTTTGATTAATTGTGACTTAGATTATAAATTAAGTAATTGAGTTCTTGAAAATGTGTTTGATTAATTGATAATGTTGTATGTTTGCGTACTATCAGTCAACCGATAGGATTAGTTCGGTCAATCGAATGTGTTTGGTAGGTATATCGGTCGACCGATAGGAATAGTTTGGCCGACCAAATGTGGTGTGTCAGGACATTGATCGATCGATATCAGTTGTTCGGTCGACCAAATGATCAAAATTCTGCAATTTTAATTCCTGTCTTTTGTGTTATTTGTATATAACTTTCGTATATAATATATATTTTCTTGTTTGATTAAATTTAAGTTTTAACTTGTTAGAAATCTTTATTGTACTTCATGAATTTAATGTTTAAGTTTCTTGATTTTTTTAGTTGGTGTTGGTTAAAGAGCTTTTTTAAACGATATTTCTATATGTTTAAATCTTTGTATAATTATGCGTCTTGATAAATGTTTTAAGTAATCAGTTTGAGTGTTTCCTAGATGTTTAGATACTTTATGAATTATATAATCGTTTTTGCATTTATAGGAATATTAAAAGGTATGGTTTGAGCATAGTTTGAATAATCGAGATTTTTTTTACTTCTTAATCCCTCTCATGTATTTTAAACCTCTGCACTTACTTATTTTTAAGAAAAATTATTTTCATTAAGGGGGAGCTTAGAACCTTTTCTAAAAGTCTTTAATAAATTGCCTTCATGCATTAGTTTAAGAAAATTTTTTAAGGACATCAGTTTATTAAAATTTTTTTGAAAAGTCCTAATGTTTTTAAAAACTGTTATATACTAATGTTTTAAATCTAGACTTCATGGATTTTATGTTAAGTGCCCCTATAGTAGTTTTAAATAATTCATGACATAGCTTTTGGCTTTTAGAAAATTTCATGAAGTTATTTTGAGCATGATATTAAAGAATGGAGAATGTGTAGATATTAATGATATTTTAACCTTTGAAAGGAGTTATTAAAATTTGATACTTTAATCGTACATGCTTGAAACTTTTATTTTTGAAACATTATCCTTATATTTAAGGGGAGCATGGAACTTTACTTAAGTTGCATAATTGAGTGTCAAAAGTTTATGACTTCTTCCATAAGCTATTTAAAAGTCGAGTATGACATTTTATTTTTGATGACTTTTTAAATTATACAATGAAAGTTTGATTAATTGAAAATCTAGATTGCATGAATTTAGGGGGAGTCATTGGTAGGGTTTTGATGATTTGAGACCCGTAAAATATTTTTTTAACAATTGGTGTGAATTATGAAGTAACTTTAATTGGTTTTTTGAATTTTTTTTCATTTTGATGTTGTGATAATAAAAAATATTTGGGAGTATCCCTTTTTAGAAGTGAAAAGTATTTTGTTACTAGTACTTATTGATGATGCATTGTGTCCTTTGTTTATTTTGGATGATATCAACAATTGGTATTGTGGTATTTATTTTGATGAAAATGATATGTATCATTAATCAGCTTGTGTTGTTTTTATTACAATTGGTATCAAAAGTTGTTTTTTTAACAACTTTTGATGTTTGTAAAAAAATAGTATCTTATCTTGAAAAATGGGTTTCAAACGACAAGAATAATTGGTATCAAGTTTTATTTTTCAACAAATGTTGTCAATTTTTTTGTCCTTTAGCATTTGATATCATGTTTTCCAACAATTGGCATCACACAAATCTCCTTTTTTATATATTTGGTTTCAAGTGTGTGATTTTTCAGTTTAATCACTTTGTAACAACATTCGGTATCTGTTTTGATGATTATTTGATTGTAGACCTTTTAAATGAGATTTGGTTGTTTTGTCCCTCTTTTAAATATGTGTGTTATGGCATTTTAAAGTATATCTTGGTATGTTTTATTAAAGGGAGCATTAGTTTGCAATATATGTTTAGGAGAGGATTCGTGTATCCTGTTTATATGCTCCGTGCTTATTGGTATCAAATTTTTATAAAAAGGGGAAGAATGGTATATGTTATATATATTTGCGACTAGTTTTATATTCATATTCAAGTTTTACACATTTTTATAATTGGATGTATACTTTTTGATGATTACAAAAAGGGGGAGAATGATAGAAGTGATATTAGAAAGGAGCATAAAGTTTTGTGATGTTTGCATTATTGAGTTTTTGATTTGTGTATTATATGCTCCTAATATCACATGGTTTTGTCACCATTCAAAAGGGGGAGCTTGTTCAAGTAAGGGTTGGTTCCACCTTTTTTTTTATGGTGACAAAGTGTTTATACTAATATGTTTGTACAGTTTGTTGTGTTTGTTTAGTATTTGAAGTCTATTTGATGAATAAGTAATTAAGTTGGTAATTTGTTGAAATTTG
>JAOXYD010163802.1:0-10211 GCA_028565735.1 Pinacopodium congolense | reverse complement strand
TTAAGTTGATAGTTTTGAGTTTGTAAAAAGTTTTAATACCCAATTCACCCCCCCTCTTGGGTGCCATAGGACTTACATATTAAATTGGTACTTTTAGGCTTATGTTGGTTTGAGACTTTGGTTTAATGTTAAGAATTAGGATTTATTTCTAGGCTTAATCACCTTTTTGACAATTTCCTAATCCAAATACTAGGATTAAGTTTTGATATGTAATAGTCAATAACGATTTCCAAAATTAGCAATAGACTAATTGTATTTGTAAGCAAACTTAACTGATTAGTCTAAGGTTCCAATCCTTTAGGTTACGCTTTCCGAGCTTGCAATTTAGTAGCCTAAGTTAATTATTCCTTATTGTTTAATACTTTTTCACTATTAAACTTCGAGAGCTTATTCGAGGTTACAAAAAAGTTAGGGATATTTCTATAACTTGTTAGATTTACCTACTTTAGAGGAATTGAGGATTTAAGAGCTTGCTTAGCTCCATAGGCTAACATCTTAGCTAAAATACCATTTATTTAGATTCGCGGATCGATAATTATCCTGAATTCTTGATGATACCTTCAACCCATTTCTTTGATATTATTATTAAATTATTATTTTTTACATTGTTTCTACCTCTTTAGGTTGCATTCGTTACATTTTAGTTTATTTAGTTCTCATTGTATCAGGGGTTTTTGTTTTTATTTTTCCATACAACACTCGAAATAACATTTCATCCTAGCTCTTTGTAGTTTGACCCTACCTCACACACCTTAACTTTCCCTTTTGCCAATGACCATTTTCTCTACTAAGGATATGAGGTTTACTACTTACTACTTTAACTTCTAAATAATAACTTCCTTAACCTACTATGTAGAGAATGATAAGTTGTTTCTACTACCCCAGTACTGTGAATTACATGCCATGGTTTCTATCAATTTCTTTGCATCATCTAGTGTCTTATCCATTAATACCCTACCACTTGTAGCATCTATCATATTTCAATCTATGGGCATTAGTTATTTATAAAAATACTATATTAAAAGCTAATAACTAATCTAGTCGTTAGGGCCACTATTACACAAATTGTTGAAGCACTTTTAATAATCATGAAGAGATTCTCCTGCATCTTACCTAGTACCATAAATCTCTTTTCTGATGTTTATTACTCCTAATATGGGAAAGTACTACTCTAAAATCTCTTGATGCATTTGATCCCATATAGTGAAGGATCCAACTAGTAAATCATATAACCATTCATTAACAGCGTCATCTAAGGAAAAGGGAAAACCTTTAAGTTTAGTTGATCCACTGTGACGTTAGTAGGCTTCATTCTTGAATATATTATAAGAAACTCTTTTAAGAACTTGTTCAGATCAATGATGTAGCTTGAACCCAAATAACTATTATCCTAAAAACCTATAAAAGTAGGTAAAGCATGAATCGATTCAAGTTTAATTTCAAACTCAAGTTTATCATCAAGATAATTAATGAAAATTAAATCATATTTAAAAATAAGAGCTACAACATCTTTCAACGTCTATTGATGCTAAGCCATTTCTTCTTTAACTTCATTTATGGCCCCTCAAGATTCTCTTCAACCTCCCATTTAAATGATAAAGAGTTTTTGCTTCGAGGGATACGAGTGCATTGAGATCAATCAAATTTTAAGAGTCATATATGACCTACCACAAGAGAAAATAAAAACAAATTAAAAGGAGAAAAGAGAAGGCTTTTGTTCTTTATAACAAAATTTCATAGTCTTGGATTTTAAGAAGAGCTGTAGGACATACAAATCATAAAACAAAGTGATAAAGTTCTATAAATAGAAATAAAAATAACAAAAATAATAATAAATTACTAATGCCAGTTCCCCGATAATAATACCAGAAATATGATGAAGGTGCCACGAGCTACCAAATAACAACCTAACTTAACCTCCTAATTATATAGTAGGGTGAGTCAAGGTAAATCCCATAAAGAACTATTTAACTTTTACTATTTCTAATGTTACACAAAATAAAGACCCACGGTTTAATTAAATTAAAAACAAACAGAAATCTAACTAAAGAAATTAAGGCAACTAAATAAGAACATAAAAAAATAATAAACTGACAACTATAAAATAAAGATAGGTAGAAGATATTTTTTTTAAAACTCGAGAAATACAATTAATCATCGAAAGCATGAAAATCATGTTATAACTAAGATGTTAACCTATAAACACAAATAAGCTTTTGCTTCCTAAGTTCCTCTAATTATAAGTAAAACCAACAAGTTCTGAAAATACCATAAGTACATAATAGCCTAAAACAATTTCTTTAGATTTAATTGCGTAATAGCATTAAGTAATAAGGAATAACTAACTTAAGCCATAATCATACAAGCGTGGACCATATATCTTAAATAACCAAAATGCTAGGCTAATTAAATAAGTCTCAATTACAAATTTAATTAACCTATTACTGCTCACGATATTAATTAGTGACAATTATGGATCACAAGTCAATACCTAGCATTTAAACTAGAAATCATAAATAGGGTTATCAAACTTATGATATAACCTTTAGTTCTTAATATTCAATCAAAATTTTGACTTAATTTTAGCATAAAATACATTACCCATTAAAACCAAATTCATATTTCACAAATGCAATCCATATATCCCCTTAATATCTTCTAACCCATAGAAAATTAGCCTAGCATATTAAAATTAATGAAAATAGAAAATATAATCAAAGAAAATAGGATGAATAAGCAAATAAAGATGGTAAAACTAAAGATTCAACAATCTAATTAATAATAGTCACAAGTTTAAACAAAAACAAGTATTAAAAATGAAATCAAATGTAAGAATAATAAAATTAATGAAAGAAAGGTTTTTCTTAATCTAGAACACAATATCGAAGAGTATTCTCAAATATAAGATGAAAGAAAGCAAAAATCCCTAAAACCAAGAAGAAACTAGGAAGAAAAAAATGGCTACCTAAATTAAAATGAAAAAGTGACGTCCATGTCTGTTTTGAGTCCTTAAGTACACCCCCATAAATTAGGGTTTAAGATGATGTTAAATGAAAAGACTTGAATGCCTTTATATTTTTATGGAGAAACAACGCTTCTAGGACATTAATGACACTTAACAATACTTTTAATGGAGCCTTAATGAATCACTGTTAAAGGTCTAATGATCGAGCATAAATAGTAGTTCTAGGGAGATCAACAATGCCATTAAAACTCTTGCTTTTGATTCCTTTCCAAAATTTCTCCAATTCTTCTTCAAACTTTTTCTTTTTCATCTATAATTTGTCTCTTTAGGTCTACATTTGCATTGAAACTAATAATAAACATAACTTAGGGATTTTGGCAACAAGATAAGGGTGAAATCACATTAAATAATATATTAAAATTTAATACAATGGACCTCTATCATAACCCTAAATCATGAGTTTTTAATAAAAGAGCATTTATCAAAATATGCTATATTTTTCTGTAGTTGTGTAATTGTCATACATGGTTATATTTTTCTAGAAATTTCTTTGTTATGCATGTTGAGGCCACATTGTTAGATTGGATTCATTAAAATGAAACAAGCACTTAGGTTTAAACCTTGCATAAGCCTTTTCCTTTGTTAAATGTTACTCAATTTTATCTATTAGAAATAACCAATTTTGAGCCTTACCCTTTTTTGTAAACACTTAGCTACACCACAAGCCATATTAATCCCTTTAATTTTTAAGCATTATTTTTTAACTTTGAAGGATTGCATGATTCAAATTGTATGAAAAGAGATTATGATTAAAGAAGTGTATGAAAACAAGATCCTGACAGTGACTTAAGAAAAAAAAAGATTTTTTCTCATTTTTCCTTAAAAACTCTCCTATTTTGTATCTTCACTTGTTGTTACTAGTTTCGTAATGAAAAAATTTAAAGGAAATAAAAAAGAAATTTAAATAGGAAAATAGGAGTTTCTTTTTTGATAATAGAGTGATTTATTATACCTATGTTTAGGTTCAAGAAGGGATCAATGTTTGAAGCATGATTTTTTCATGTGATTTTACTTATGTAATTTTCCTTAACCTTATTAACCAAAAATTTCATTTTTCTATACCTTATCTAAGCCCCATTTAAAATTCATTTAGATTTTTACATCTAGTTTATTTTTTAATGATGAAGATGTGATATAATAGCAAGATTATGCTAGAAATCCTTCTATGTGTTGACTGAGAGTCTCATAAATTATATCCTAAACATTTTGAACCTATAGAGTAAATCTTTTGTGAGAGTATTAAATTTTTGTGAACTTTTAATCTAGAACAATTATTGGAATGATTACTTATTGATGTAGGATTATGAGGATCTTTTCTATAATTACTTGCTTCTAATTGTGTTACGATTTAATTCTTAAGGCATGATGATTTGGATTGTGGAAAAATCAGTTGAGATAGGTGAGACGTGGGTATTGAGGAGGGTTGATAATTTTGAACTATTATTTGCTTAAGAACAAACAAAAACCTAAGTGTGGGGATTTTTGATAGTGCTTAGATTATACTTATTTTTTATCTTATTTTTATCTTTTAAAGCTTAGGTTTGAGGATATTTCACATAATGTTTCAAAGAAAATGTTTTAATTATTGAATTTTATATTACTCGCATGAATTTTACAAAAATGATCGTGTTTGTAGGTCTTAGAGTTAATTATGTTCGTGAGGAAGATTAGAAAATAGAAATTTTGTTAGATTGAAGGGTAGAGTTAAGGAGGCAAAATAGTGGAAATTATGGGCCAGGTCATAATAATGACCTAAGCCAAAACTTTACCTAGAGAAACATTAAATTTCCAACAAGTCAGTGTGTTTTACAGCCTATATCATGGCTATGATTTAGCTTACACCAAATTTGCAATCGCTCTCACAATCGTGATTTTGGCTATAAGAGGGATTGTATGCATTTAAAATTTTTATTTTAGGGTGTCAAGGGAAAATCAAGATTAAAGTGCAAATTCAAGCTGATCAAGGGATTTCCAACAATAGTTAGGTGAAGATTTAAGAATAGGATTCCGTGAGAATGAGATTCCTAGCTCCTTGTTCTTTCTTTATCATTGTTGAATCTATTATTATAGACATGAACTAATTTCGTTTGAGATATAGGTTGGATGAACTCTAGGACCAATGGTTTATAGTTTATTCTTTGATTTAATGTAAAACTTAGATCATCTTAAATTTATTCATGATATTCATTGTATTTGGATTTCGATTTTTACTAAAACTTTCAATTTAATTTCAAATCTCATATATTTAGATTGATAAATCATTTATATAAATAGATAATTTCATAATAAAAAGTATATTCACCAAGCTAAATATATTATTTTTGAAAATCTTAGACAATATAAATAAATAAATAAAATAAAATAAAAGCTAATATTATAATTCACATTTAGAAAAATGGAAAGATGAATTTTATAGTCTCATATTAAAAAATGAATTAAAAAATTTTAGAACTTATAGTGAGACCATACTTTGAGTTTTTCTTTTAATAAGGAATAAACATTTTTTGTTTATATCTATTCTTTATGATAAATCAATAATATAAATTTATTCATAGAAGATATTTTATGGCTACTATGTATTTAATTTTAAAATTTTATTAATAAATTATTTTTTCCGGTCAAACATTTATGAAGTCTAAATCTTGGATATTCTTTAAAAGAAATTCTAACATATAATTAAATGTTTGTTAACTCAACTTCAAAGTTATTGTACAATACTTCCTAATAAAATATTAGTATATCTAATTACCTATTAAAAGGATAAACGTTAAATTGAAAACTTTTAAGGTTTAGTCAATAAATTAAAAATTGTTAAAAGGTTGGTAACTAGATTGATAACTTTTAAAGTTTGATTAGTGGTTGGGTTATACACGTGGACCATGTATCAAATTTCATTAGCTGCGTTAGTGAAAAATTGACATAATACCTAAATTAAATGGATTTTAAAAGTTTATCATAAATTAATATGAATTTATCTAGATATCATATGTTGGTTAAATTAATAGTTACAATAGATCCTCACAAAATTATCTCTGGACTTAAATTAATTTATTGTATTACTTGTGATAGGTATACATGCCTAGTGTTGATCTTAAGTTTAAATTGTGATAAAAAATTAATTTAAGAAGACCATCAACAAAATTTTGACACTATTATCATGGATCTTCACTAGTAATATGAGGAAGATATCGATGTCGATTAGTCTAAAGTGTATTTTATTATTTTTATTATTTTTTCTATTTTTCTTAATTATATTTTGCATTTTATTTTATTTAACTTTTTTCTTATTTGATTTTCTTTGATTATTGTTTCTATTGCTCTCTTTAGTTATTTTTCTTCTTTATTTAGTTATTATTATTTTTATGCCTACTCATGGCTAAAAGCTCTAGGAGTTGAGTTTTGATTTGAATCCTTAATGTATCGTGTAGACATAGAATAGAGACTCAAGTACGTAAATCTAGTAAAGTAGAAGAAAAACCATTAATGAGAATTATCTTGATTTAGAAACTGAATCATAGTATATGAAGCAACAGGACAGCGTAGTAGCACTTAACTACGAAGAATGCAGAGAATCCACGATGATGGATTTACCTATGGGGAATAACAATAGATCTTTGGTTAGCATAATTAGACTATGTAAATGACTTTAAGATCCCTCATGGGATTATCTTCATATTTAAAGTATTACAGTTTGGAGGCTTAGCCTTAGAGGAACACCTATCTAGAAACCTTTTTAAACAACTATAATCTATTTAGACATAATATGAATTTTTAAGACACATCTAAATGGAGGTTATTCCATTGTTCTTTAGGGATAAAGTTAGAACTTGGCTCTCTACACTTTAGCCTAATTACATCAGAACTTGGGATGAATTGATGAAATTATTTCTAACTAAAATTTTCACCGAATAAGGAAACTAAGATGAAAATCAAAATAAGATCATTTGTTAAATATGAGAATAAGATTCTATATAAGGTTGAAAGAGGTTTAGAAAGATGTTATCTAAGTGTCCAAGTCATAAGTTTAATACATGATAAGAAGTTTATATCTTTTATACTAGAGTCATCTTTTCTACATGTACTATAAATGCTATCGTTAGAAGTAATTTAATGCGAAAATTTTCAAATCAAGCTTATAAGTTGATAAAGAAAATGGTGACTAAAAACTTCTAGTTTCACTCTAAAAGACAACCTAGGAGACTTTATAGAGTTCATACGATTAATGATACAATAGCCTTATCAGTTTAAATAAAGGTCTTAAATAAGAAGCTAGATAGTCTAGTTAGTAAAGTTATAGTGGTTCAACTAAAGGTTAAGTTAGGTGCAATGACTATGGATATAACTTCTACTCATCCATAGATGGTCATGTAAGAAGCCCTTTTTCCCAAGAATTTGAGCAAGTAGAATGCATAAGTAATTACAATAAGCAGTAAGGGAACCCTTTCTCCAATACATACAATTTAGGATAGAAAAAGCCATTTGCTAAGAATCTGAGCAAGTAGAATGCATAGGTAATTACAATAAGCAGTAAGGGAACCCTTTCTCCAATACTTACAATTTATGATAGAAAAACTATCCTACTTTCTTATAGAGTACTAATAAAAAATATCAATAAATGCTACAAGCCAATACTTATAAAGATCCACCACTTGGAGAGCCAATGCACCTCTACAATGGTCATAAAGTATATTTAGTCAAATGAAGTTAGAATACAAACCATAAGGCTTCTATGATCTAAATTGCATAAATCCTACAAGAGAGGCGGTCTAATAAGTTACTTAGTACTACTAAAGCCAAACCTAGAGAACACGTTAAGGCTATCACTTTGAGGAGTGGAAAGGAAGTAGAATGGGAAACTAAGGAGAAGAAAGAAGAGATAGTAAAAGAGAAGAGCAAGGATATTGCAATGGACAAGAAGAAATTAAAAGAAGTAAAAGTTGAGAAATAGCAGTGGCATAAGTTATTTGCTAACCATAACGTACAACCCCATAAGCTTAGGATCCCATACCCTAAAAGAATCAAAAGTGTCAACTTGGATAAGTAATTTAGGAAGTTTTTAGAGTGTTTAAAAATTACATAATAATATTTCATTTGTTAAGGCAGTCGCTCAAATATCCTTATACGCTAAGTTTTTTAAGGACATTTAACCAAACAAGGAAACTTGAGGAGTATAAGACTGTTAAGCTAAATAAAAGTGTTTTATAATTTTATTAATAAGGTTATCTCTTAATCTTAGGGACCTACGAAGCTTTACTATCTCATACACCGTATGTAACTTAAAAAAAAGCCTTGATGGATTTGGAAGTAAGCATTAATTTGATGCACATGTCTTTCTTTAAAAGTTTAGGATTATAGGAGCCTACACCTACCACTTTCTCATTGCAAATTATTGATTGATCTTTCACTTATCCAAGGGGAATTAAAGAGGATGTGCTACTATAAGTAGATAAATTTTTATTCCTTGTTCATTTCTTAGTCTTGAATATAGAGGAAGACAAGGATGTGCTAATTATCTTGAGTAGACCATTTATGGCCACTACACGAGTCATGGTAGATACGCGTAGAGGAAAGCTTATTTTAAAATCCTAAGATGAAGAAGTAATATTCAACATCTTTAATATGTCTAATTTTTCCTCCATGGTTAGATCTTACAATTTTATAAGAGTAAGGAAGAATGATTTTAAAAGCAGTGAGGTTCTTATTACAAATAAGGTGCAGATAAAACCTAAGGACTTGAATTATGATGAAACAGTAAAGAGTCTAATGCAATTATAAGCCTATATTTCAATTGACAGTTCTAGAAGTGCTACTATTTTTCATAAAATTATGGCTTTAAAAAATGCTTATTTGAAGCCATACTTTTATGAAATTTGAAGCCACCATGATGTCTTAATAATATTGTACAACTATAGACATAAAAGAAGGATTTATTTGGAGGCAACCCAACTAATAATTTAATATGCTTTTCCTTTCTTGTCTTCAGTTAATTAATTTCCTCAGTTTTTCTATAGTAATTTTAACATAATTGAGAAACATAGGCATACAATCATATTATTTTTAGATGGTCTATAAATTACAGTTAATTATTGGTAAATTAGGGAGTTTAAATTATGAAGAAAAACATAGGGCAGAACCTCGACATCACCATTAAATGACAATGTTATTGTTAGCTAAAACCATCATTATAATGTGAATTAAGTTAATTAATGACCCCTTCTAATGGCACCATTATAGTCTACAAAACCTGATGTTGAAGCCCAATCTTCACATATAAATGACATCATTTCATTATAAACCATATTATCTTCTTTGTTTGTTTTTTTTCCTTTTCCACCTTTCATTGCCCATACTCACCACCATAATTCTAACCAATCCCTAGCTTCTAGTTATCCTTCCCATTCCTCCCACTTTTTTAACATTAGCCCTACTAAAAAACACTACTTTTCATGCTCTCTATAGATGCTTTCAATAACTTATCACCATTACTCTTTTTTTTCCTTTATTTGACATGGTTCCCTTCTGGTTAAGATTTTTACACCATTATGTTCCCCATTTCTTGATCTACCTTTTGATAGAATTTCTAGCCCCAAACATTTTCTAGGGAAAAGGCATATTATGGTGATAATAAAAATATTTTGATAATGGTAAAGGACTAATCACACCAATCAAAGGCATATTCTACTAAAATATCTAGTCCATTTTTGTCAATAATTACAATTCGATGGTCCCACAGTCCTTGTCAATCTCAAGTTTAAGGAATTTTTTCAATGCTTTAAGATTTACATCCATGAGCATGCTAAGTGGCTTAAGGCCTATAGTTGAAGAGATCATTATAGAGTGCACTATAGTAATAGTTGTGAAGGTTAAATTCAATACGTTACTAGACCCTTTTCAGCACTGGGATGGGAGCCAAAACTAAGTCTCAAGTCATACTACTAAAACTTAATTCTCAATTTTTATGTGAATATAGAGCAAAAGAAGGAGGAATACCTTATCAAGATCATATCATTCATAAGAGGTACAACTATAATTATTTCTACAGTATATTTATTGTTGTTATTAGGTATACCCAATAAAGGGATTTTTTATGAGTAGTAAAAGGACAAGGCTCAATATTAAGATAATCATATAGAAAGAAAATAATCTAACTTGCAAGATAGAAATTGATCTTAAATACGACTAAGAC
>JAOXYD010163791.1:0-10211 GCA_028565735.1 Pinacopodium congolense | reverse complement strand
ACTCTCTCCTAATTGTGCAAAACCTATCCTTATTCTTTAGTTTGGTAAAAATATCAACTAATTGATGCATTGTATCCATAAATTTTATATCCTCATTTTATACATGATCTCTAATAGAATGATATCAAGTTTCTATATGCTTTGTCCTTAAAATTAAATGGGATTTTCAAACAAGCAAATTACACTTATATTATCATACATAATAAGTATCTTGTTTAGTTCAATCCCATATTCCCTAAGTTGTTTCCTAAGCTATAAATTTGTGTGCAACAACTATCTATAACAATATACTCGACTTTCACTTTGGATAAAGCTACCAAATTTTGTTTCTTAATAAACCAAGACACTAATGTATTGCCTAAAAGTTGACATGCTCTAAATGTAGTTTTCTTAAACCAAATCAAGAAATGTGTTCCTAGGGTACCAAAGACCTAAGTTCACTATATCATATACATATCTCATGACATATTTCAGGATTAATAAGTGTGATTCCTTAAGTCATGCATGAAACCTAGTACATATGCATACAATAGACATTATATCAGGACTACTAGTAATAAGATATAATAAACTTCCAATCATACCTCAATATTGTTTAAAATCTACTTGTGTGCCTTCCTCAACCTTGTTTAACTTAGTGGATGTGCTCATAGGAGTGCCTAAAGGTTTGGCTAGGTCCATTCCAAAGTGCTTGAGCATCTCCTTTATATATTTAGCTTGATTAATGAAGTCACCTTCCTTCATTTTTTTTATTTAAAGCTTAAAAAAGAAGTTCAACTCACCCATGATGCTCATTTTTAGCTCCTTATTCATACAATTTAAAAATTCTTGACATAAGACCTTATTAGTTGAATCAAATATAATATCATCCGCATATATTTTAACAATCAAAATATAATTTTTATCCCTCTTAATTAATAAATTTTCATCTCTAAGATAAAAGCACTTAACCTATCATACCAACTCCTATATACTTGTTTTAAACCATACAATGCCTTAATTAATTTAAAAACATGATCTGGTGTATCGTGACTTTCAAAACCAAAAGATTTTTTATATATGCCTCTTCTAATGTAAAGCTATTTAAAAATATACTTTTAAAATCCATTTTAAAAATTTTGAATCCCATAGATGTTGCAAATACAAGTAAAAGCCTAAATACTTCTAACTTAGCTATAAGTACAAAAGTATTATCATAGTCTATACCTTCTTTTATACCCGTTTAACTACTAACCCAACCTTATTTCTTACTATATTACGTTGTTCATCTTACTTATTCTTAAAACTAATTTTGCACCTATAATTTGGTGATCTGTAGATTTAAGTACTAAGGTCTAATCTTTATTGTACCTATAATTTAGTGATCAATAGTGTTGAACTGAGGGAGCTTCCAAGTGCTTCCAATCTTGGTTTAGATGATAAAAAAACATGAATTTTACTAATGATTTAATTTATTAGTGTAAGTTTAAAAGATAGTTACATTTGATGATAAATTCAAAGTGGAATGTTTGAACTTAGAGGATAAATTAGAAAAAAAAAAAAGGAAGAACAAGTATTATGGAAACTTTGAGATGTTTAGCTATATAATTTAAACTTGGGAATAGCCATATTCTTAGTCCTTTATTTTTAATTAAAATTTCAATTATATCTTATAACTTCAAAAATTTTCTATATAAGTCCTATTCCTTTGCATTTAACACCAATCTAGTCCTTCCATCCATTTCTGTTAATATAAGTCTGACGTGAAAGACACGCTAGAGCCACATAGTTAACTCACAAAATTGTAAAATTATATTTTTAGTCCTTAATCTTCATCTAGTTTTTCAATTTAATCCTATAACTTCAAAATTTTCTATTTAAGTCCTATACCTTTGCATTTAACACTAATTCAGTCCTTCCATTAGTTTCTATTAATGAAAATCTAACAATCTTGAAAAAAAAAGATATGTAGGAAGCAAGCAAGCAAGAATAAACACTAAATCGATATTTTATTTTTAATAGAATATTAGATAATGAAAGAATTAAATTATACGTTATAACCATGTATGAAGAGATTAAGTCAAATGACTTTGGCATTCATAATATTTAGAAGATCATAATATGTTACCAACGATTTATAATTATAAATTATTTAATTAGAGAATTAAAGATAAACTAATATATTTTTTAATTATTTAATTCTAATTATAAATTATAATCATTAAAAATATATTAGGAATCTAAAGAGTCATACATAAAGGTTTACGAAAGGGGATAATTTTATTTAAATTGGATTTAGTTATGAAAGGAATCTAAAGAGCCATATATAAAGGTCCACGTAGGACTTCCATTAACAGAAACTGATGGAAGGACTAGATTGATTTCAAACGTAAAGGTATAGTACTTAAATAGAAAATTTTAAGGTTATAGGGCTTAATTAGAAAAATAAGTAAAAGATTAAGGACCGAAAATATAGTTTTCCTTTTAAACTTGTTTGTAAATTTTGCTTGAAGTTTATATAATCTTTGGGAATAACATTTGCCTATTACATTTCATAAACTTCTAAAGTTTCATAAATTTTCACTAGAGAGGTCAAATTTTATGTTTAAGTTAATTAAATCAATTTGGCTACTGAAACCACCTTGAAAAATGTTTTAAAACTGATGTGTAATGTTTTTGAAACAAAAGAAACAACTTTAAAGTGTTTATAAGATGTTTTAAAAAAAGTTTCAAAGATAAGCGTTAATTAATACAAACCAAGACATATTTTTATGTTTGATTTTATTTGATAAGTCTTGGTATCTAAAATCATCTTGTAGATCTTTTAAATTTTAGTTAGAGTTGTATTTGATGTTATAGAAACACTTATAGGTGTTTGGAAATTGTTTGATTCAATTTTCATTATTTTTTAGGAAAACAACAATGGTCTATAATGTGAGTGTGAGTGCCTTTGCAATATCATTATTATTGCTGTACAAAAGCATAATAACAATTGTATAAAAATTGTAACGACTCTATTGATGTGATGAGCTCATCGTAAGCTACCAAGTAATAAAAAACTTAACTAGACCTAACTAAGTAGCTAGGGTGAGTCAGGGTCGAATCCTCAAGGAGCTAGGGTGAACTACTATATCTAATGTTGTATAGAAAAGGAAAAAAAAAAACCCTAAAAAGATGGAAGCTAAAGAAACTAAAATAAACACAAAGAAAAACAAAACAAGAAATGTCTACTAATAATAAGAAAAAAATGAGCCGAAGGTATTATCGGGATTCTAAGATAACTATTAATCCTTGAATATAGATAAAAGGTGCTCTAGCTATGGTGTTTGCCTATAGATTCGAGCTAGCTCTCAAACTCTCAGTTCCTCTAGCTTAGGTAAATCTAACAAGCTTTAGAAATACCCTTATCTTCACTATAATCTAGAACAAGCTCTATAGATTTAATAGTGAAGACGCCTTAGATACTACAAAATGACTAACTTAGGCCACTAACTCGCAAGCTCAAAAAGTGTAACCTAAAGGAATGGAACCCTAGATTAGTTGGTTAAGTATCTTAATAAAAACAACTAACCTATTGCTACTTTCGGAAATTGCTAAGGACAATTATGTATCACATGTTGAATCATAACTTCAGGATTAGGGAATTACCTAAAGAATGATCAAGCCTAAAGATAAAATCTAATCCATACATTTAACTAAGGTTCCAAATCAACCTGAGCTTAAAAGCACCAAATTAATTCAAAGCAAATTCTATTATCAAAATTAATTACCTTAAGCCTTCCTATACCTTTAAGCCCCTAAGACACTAGCTAAACATAACTAAATTAAGCAAAGAAAAAATTAAATTAACATAAAACATAATTAACTAATTAAAGCTAAGGGTTGTAAAATTAAAAGCACTAAAAGAAAGACACAAATCATCACTTAAACTAACATAAATACACATTACTTAAGCTATTACTTAATTAACTAAAACTTAATTACACAAAACTTAAAGTAATTTTCTAAACAAAAATTCCAAAAATTATAAATTAAAAAAATTAAATTAAATGAATTAAAACCTAAGAAAATACATGAATATAAACTGCCAAACTTGGATTAACTAAGAAAATTGAAAATAAATGAAAGCACATGAAATAAATTTCATTCAAATTAAGATTTATAAAGGAAAAATTAATAACATAAAACCCAAATGTAATTACATAAGAACACATTAAATTCATGAACTAAAAGCATAAACTAAATCAAATAATTTGGCTGGGCAACAAACAATCAAAATGGAAAGGAATAACTATAAGCTAATGGAAGGTGCAAAACAAAATAAGAGATACGACTAAGGAAAAAAAAAGAAAATTCATGAAGAAAGCTTGAAAGCACGTTGAAGACCATGGGAAGCTTCCTCCATCAGCTATTGACTTTTTTAACCAAGAAAACTCCAAAGTGAAGCTACCATTGTTGAAGTAATCCTACTCCTAAACATTATTCCTAAAAAAAGCAATTGGATTTGAAGAAATCCGAAGGATAATTAATAAGTAATCAAGACACCTCTTCAATCATCTATTAATCAGTTAATTGTAGGCCCATTAAGCTACCAACTTTTGTTGCACACCCTAACTTAAATAAAAAAAAAACTCTCAATTTAAAGAGATTATAAGCTCAAAAATTAACATAAACAACTATGCATTAAATCAATATAATAAAAGTTGGATAAACTATAAACTAGATTTAGTAATCCATAACATTAAAAGGGATGTAAAATAAAGATAAACTATTGAAGATTATGAAGCTCCCTTTATTGGAAAATCTAGATAGCACTTATTGAATCCTAATTGTCCTCTTTATTCTTGAGTCTCTCCACATTTTTCCTCTTTCAAAACCCTTTATTTTGGTCTTGGATGTTCCCTATGGTTAAAATTGTGGCCGCTAGGTTTTAGTCCTGTCTTTTATTGTCCAAAATAGTATCAAAACAAAATTAAACACGTCATTCCTGTTAATTTGCCACATTGGCTTTTCAAACTTTTAGCACTGCTTGGTATTTTTGCTATATCTTTGTCTACAAACCTTCAGTTGTCACGAAATTTGATATTTAGGCTTCTTGCATTGGTTATATCACCTTGTAAAATTTCATAGCATTATGAGCTCTATAATACACCTAATTCCTTCCTAAAATCAGCTATATGAAATCTATTTTCCAACTTAGCTTATTATGATCTTTCCTTTGTTCACTCTTCATAATTCATCATATAACTTTTATATTTGGTGTAGAGCCTCCTAACCTGATGCTCTAAGTCCTAAAATTGATCCCACACCTCTTCTAGATCCAAAAGGGAATTAAAATGTTCACAAAAAGTTCTATATAACCTAAAAAATCATCAAAAGCAACATAAGAAGCATCCTATTCAAGAATTAATCTAATATGCACCCAAAATCATTTGGAATTTCCTCTCAAACCTGAAGTAATGATCACGAATACATACCTAAAATATGCATAATTAGGTGATATCGCATAATCAAACTTCAAGATAGGACTAATAGAGATAAGGCTATGACTTAACCATGGCGCTGCTTTGATTTAATGGAGATATCGTAGATTAGGCATTATAAAATCTAAATCAATTAAATCATCAACCACCAAAGCCTTGACTGGATAATTAGGAAACTCAATCTTAAACCTCAGTTGCAATTGATTGGAAACTTCTTAGGTTTTCTAATTTAGGTTTGTAATCTTTAATTAAATTGCAATTCGGTGTTCTCTAAATAATTGTAATATGAGTGACTTAGACATTACATTATTTTCTCGTGGGATTGACATTGGAGTCTTAAACATATTGCACTATATTACTTGTTGATTGGAACACTTACCGAAAAGTCAATCTTTAATTAATTGTGAAATTACGCATTAAAAGATTGATTGATTTAAATTTATTTTGTGTAAGATCGACCGATAACAAGTTTTTTACGTTGTTTCCTAGGATATAACTGTGATACTAGGAATATGTTGGGGTTAATTACTTTAGAGTTTGTATTCTTATTTCTTTTTTATTTTTCTATGCTTATTTGATGTGTAGATTAGCATTTTATATTTTTATTTTGTGTTATTTTTGTTTGTATGGTTGGTTGTCTTTTGTTGACTTCTTTCAGTCCTCAAGAAGATGTGGTGGCAATTGGACCACTGGTATGATTATCAATGGTATGAGCCCGAAGTTGAGAGGTTAAACTGGATAGGTTGATCTGAGTATTTTGATGATACCTATTCTTTTGATTTTGACAATTACCTTGATTATTCTTGGTGTCATCAATCTTATTTTGAGCAACATCCATCATTTCCTAGTCAATAGTATTCTGAAAGCTTAGATGTTGTTTTCAATAATAATTGGATGGATCATCTTGGTTATTTTTGGCTTAACAAGGTTACATTCACTTCACATTTAACTAATCCTTCTAAATATGGGCATGATCAAAGATTTTTTAGGTACATTCGATGGGAAGGTACCAATCGAGCCTTATAAAGCTTTAGAGATTACTTCTTCCATACTTAAGTTGTGGAAATATGTTTAAGTCAAAGGTGAGCGGCATAACACTAATTTATGATGTTTAGAGGTGGCTGAGAGACCTGATGATCCTACTATGCCATATGTCCCTCTTACTACACCCAAGGAGGTGATAGGTGAAGCATCTTCCAAGGCTACCCTAAGTTTTCATCCTTCTCCTCTAGTTTCACCTACTTTTATACCTCCTCCTTCTAATTAACCTCTGATTGCTATTATGACTATTTTGATTAGGATGGAGAGCTATTTTGCCTCTGAGCTCTTGAAGCTTCGTTCAGAGTTTCGTTAGGAGATTCATTCTATCATGGTTGCCATTCATGAATGGTAGGATCACATGGAGCTATGATTAGAGTGGTTAAAGGAGTGTCAGAGATCTTAGGATCATAGTCCTAGTCTTTAGTTACTTTTGGGTTATTCTTTCATTTTTTTTCTCGAAGGTTTTGTTTGTTTTATTTTCTTTTAATATTTTTCCTTTCGTTAGTCTTATGTTCTTTTCATTTAATTTGTTATTCTCAATTATATTTCTTTTATTTCAGCTGTACTATACCTCATTGGATGTACTTTGATCAAATTTATATAGTATAGCATGTTTTACTATAATTTTGGTATTTTTATCTTGTACCCTTAATTTTCTCACTTGGCTACAATTCGCATTAATAGAGTGCTTTCATGATCATGTCATTTTTATTCTTTATCATTTCTCTCACATTTTATCTTTATTTTCTATTTCTAAACATTAAGGACAATAATCAATTTAAGGGTATGGGAGGTATATGTCATTTTATCACGCTTAAGTTTTGTTATCTTTTCTTAATAATATACAATTTGTGGAAATTTATAAAAAAATTTTCTTTTCATTGAAAATTTTTCCTTTTAATTTCGGTTATTTGTATAATTTAGATGATATATCATTAATTAATCATGTTAATTAACAATTGAATTTGATTTCTTCATGTTTTTAGAAAGATGAATACCTAAAGATCATTATGATTTTCTTTGTACAAAATGTATATTCCTAAATGATTTACGACTTTTTAAACATGTTAATAATCTCAATTAAAAACAAAAACAAAGAAAAATAAGTTTTAAAAAATTTGTTAATAAGTGAGTAAATAAATTCACTTCGTTGACTTTGAAATAATACAAGGTTAAAGTTATTGAGTGATGCTAGTACCCAGTTGATATAATGTGATTTATTTGAGTAACCAAGAGTGTTTATAACAAGATATTCACTTTCACGTAAAAAGACTAAATGACTTATTAACCACACTTATAAAACTCACTTCTGTGTTATCAGGTTAAAAATGAATAAAAGAAATAAAATTGATTAAAGATGATGCATTTACTTTATGTATATTCATTTTATATTTAAAAGCAATTTTTGTGATTTAGGTTGAAGTTTTAAGAAGCATAAATTGTTTGAATTCACTTGTTAATTGACATACTTGAATAATTATTATAACATCTTGATGATTTTTTGATAACTAAATGATTAAGAAAAAATTTTCAATGATAGTGTTTGAAGAGTTTTATTTGTTTCTTATGATTATATTCTATTTAGAAAATTGGATAATGATTTAGTTTGCTTGAAGACAAGCAAATACCTAAGGGTGAGGGAATTATTAGAGGTCAAATCGATCGTGTTTTTAAGTATTTGATGTAAAATTTCCCCTATTTGAGTGCTTAATTGTTTAATTAATGTTTAGTAATTTTTAAATTGCACAACAATATGAAAAATGGAGGAATTATGCAAAATTAAGATAAAATATCAAGATCTTGACATTCAATGTGGGTCTGGCCAACCCACATTGAAGGCCCCTGCAACCCGTATTAAAGGACGCCATGTTATGTCATGAATGGTGGTTCTACCTCCATTCAAAGGTGGTTGATACTTGTTGTTATTCTTCGAGTCCAACCATCATTGATAGGTAGTAGACAAATTTTCCAGTTTGATCTTGAACATTTGCAGCTAGTTGTTTCCCCCCACTTACAACAACTGCTCTCCTATAAAAAGGGATATCTTCCATAGGCCAAAAGCATCTAGCTTTAGGTAGAAACACGTTTCTTTATTTTTTTTAGATTGAGTTAGTTTTAGGTTGTTTTTAGTTAGTTTTTATTTTCAGTATTTTTTATTTTTATTTTTCAGGTTGTGTGTGGATTCTAGAAGTTATATGAACGTTAATCAAAATTATATCACCATCTAGGGATGTGATTTTGTGATATCTAACTCTTATTTTCTTTTTATGTTGTTATTAATATGAATTAATCAAGATTATGTATCTTTTATGCTTAATCTTATGTTCTTTGATTAATATGTGTGTTTAATGTGATTTTTAGTTGAGGTCAAATTGTTTAATGTATTAATTGATGTATTAAGAATGATTTGTGAGATAATCTTTGTTTTTTAAATGCTTGATGCTTGTCCTACCTTGATCACTTAAGCGAAAGCCATTAAATAATGAAGAATATGAGAAATCTACTTAGGTTATTGGATCAATTAATAAATAATATAGTTTAAATTAATGAATGACCAAACTCTAGATAATTATAAGGGTGCTAGTTTTGAAATAGGAAATTTTAGGACTCGACTTCTTGATCTTTAGGCCTATTACCTAAATTTGATGGATAGCTAAACTTCAGGATATGACCAATAAAGATAAGATAGTGACTTAACCATAGATCGTTTTTTTTAAATTTAGTGAAGATACTCTAGATTAGGTATCATAAACTCTAAATCAATTAAATCATTAAACTCTCGAGCCTTCACTAATAATTAGGAAACTCAATCATGAACCTCCGTTGCAATGGATTGGAAGCTTTTTAGGTTTTTTAATTTAGGTTTGCAATCTTTTAATTAAATTACAATCCAATGTTCTATAGATAATTGTAATTCGAGTTACCTAGGCATTACATTATCTCCTTATGGGATGGAAATTCAAAATGTTAAACATACTCCACTATATTACTTGTTGACCAGTATACTTTCCAAAATTTTGATCTTGAATTAATTGTGAAATTATACATCAAAATATCAATTTATTTGAATTTATTTTATGTAAGATTGACTGACAATAGTAAGTCATATTCATTAATCATAACTCTAGCCATTTTTTGTAAAGTCTTATTCTCTATTTCTATAAAACCATTTTGTTGGAGAGTTTTAGGGATCAACAAATTATGAGAAATTCCATTATCAAATAAGTCATTTTCAAATTCCCTACCATTGTCACTTCTAATAGATGTAATAGACAAGCATTTTTTTTTAAATTTTCTTAAAAGATCTCATAAAATACTTAGAGGGTTCATCTTTGTCATTTAAAAATAAGATCCATATAAATCTATCAAAATCATCTACCATGACAATTGCATAAGATTTAAAACTTAAGTTGGCAACTCTAGTCAGTCCAAAAAATTCCAAATAAATAAGCTCTAAAAGTCTATAGGTAGTTACCAATTTCTTGATTTTCAAGGAATTTCTTACCTTTTTTTTTCCTTAATTGGCATGCTCCATAAATTTTATCTTTCTCAAATTTCATGCTAAAGAGCCCATTGACAATTTATGTAGTATTGAGGTTTAATAAAAATTCCATGCTCACATGCCTAGGCCTTTTATGCCAAATCAATGCATTTTCACTCATAGAAACTTAACACTTCATATTAAGGTTAGAAACATCTTCTATATCC
>JAOXYD010163780.1:0-10211 GCA_028565735.1 Pinacopodium congolense | reverse complement strand
TATTGTTGGATTATTTGGGATTATGAGTAGCTAAATATTTTGTAGGAGTTGTTCTTGAACTATTTTGTAGAACTCTTGCTTTATGATTCAATAAATGAATGTTTGTGGTATGTATTAAGCTAAATCCCTGCAATAGACTGAGAGGGTGAGTAGGTTAGCCTTGCAGTAGACCGAGAGGGTGAGTTAGGTGACACTGTTTGGTAGTAGAGTTGGCTCCCAATAAACCTATATATATTCAGGTTTTTACAAGTAGTTGAAGAGAGATCTTTGCTATTTGTCAAAGATTACCTATAAGATTACCCAATAAACCGATCGGTTTCGGGTTAACCCGATCAAACTGATCGGTCCGATCCGATTTTTAAAACCATGGTCAAGACACGAGTCTTTCTCTTTAAGAGCGTTAACTCTCAAAGTTTGCCTGTTAAGAATCTAAACAAACCAATGTTCTTCATATTAGCTTAAAGTTCAAATAAGATCATTAGTCCGATATTTTCTTATGCATAAGACTCTTGTTTAGAGATAAGCGTATAGTATACTTATATCTCCGTATAACAAAAGTAAACTTATTGAAAATTTAAGCTTTCAACAGAGAGATTGGGAGCATTTAGAGATAAGCTATAAAAAAGCATACCACTTTTATATCTTTCGATTTCAATATGCTTACAATTGAAGAGATGCTTTATTTTTATAGGCAATGAAGCACACAAAATGACAAAGATCTTTTAGATAAAATCAATATCATCATCTTCTAGGTCTTAAGCGTCTTAGAAGGCTGATATTGTATATTGGTATGAACCAGCCATATCTGAGCCCAAATGTAGATCCATCATAGGGTTATCTGGAATTTCAATTAGGTTATGCTGTAAACTTGTAGATCTGAAAGCCCTTCGAATGGGTTTGGACCATAGAAATTAAACCTGAAATCAACAACATAGTCCTCAAAGTTTGAGATTTCAAAGTTCGACATTTGAGACTCACCAAAGATAAACTCCATTGGTCAAGGTCTAACGGATGTAATGACCATTAGCGGTGTATACTTAGGAAAATGGTTTTAGTCGTTAAGGAAGTCTCTGAAGCTTTTCATAGCAATTTCTTTGTACTGTGATCTTTGAATTGAACTGTGCTAAGAAGTATACCTAATTGTCAATATAGATGGATCCGCTATGTGCCTTATCATAAAGTCACTAAACAACAAAGAAGTATTGAGTATTTTGCTTCTTCATTGAAGTTTCTTATAATTTGAAATGCTCGATCACTTGAGATAGTTGAAATCTCCATCACATCAGTGATGGTACCACTCAAGAAAAGTCCATGTGAAGGAGTTTTCATTTTCTCTATCGCATTAATGCTGATAGATTCGAATGGATGAAGAGAGATAGCACAAGAATATAAGATATAAAGCACCCAAAGATACTACATGGCATTTTCTAATTCTAAATCGTTAAAAAAGAACATTGTCTAATATGATCTAAAGTTGAAAAGAGATAGGCCACAATGAGCTTGGAGGAAGAGGTGGAGGAAGTAAAAAAGACTTAATCAGTTAAGATAGATACTGGAAGGGAAGGACTATTTCATTTTTCCAACACTTGATAGGTCAGCTATAAAATGAACAAGACGAATGTGTTTCTGCGGACGAGAGAGAAAATCAGTTAAGATGTTATGATATCAATTGATGTGTTTAACTATGAATTTTAGTCGAAGAACTAGTCCTTTTTATCTAAGTAATTAGCTATGTGATATAATCTTTTTACTATGATATAAGATATGGGGGAAAGATGTATAGTTCATTTATATTGTAAAGAGATAAGGACTAAGATGAAAATTAAACTTTTCTATACCTCTTTTTACTACTAAACTCTCCTTGTAGATTGCATGGTGGTACTTTTCTAAGTCTTTTCACAAGCACGTTCACAGTAGAATCGCTTTCCTTCTATCTCCTCTATAGCACAGTTCCCCAAAAAGCTTCACTTACATCAATATGTAGGAATCTTTTACCTTTGTCAAGAATCTTTAGTGTAAGTAGATGCTGACTAATTTGCTTTAATTGTTGGATTGTTTTTTTTATTAGGACCCATAAAGGTGGGTTCTTCTTAAGTAACTTTGATAGTTGACTAGTATCATCAGACATATGAGAGATAAAATCTCTTATATAATTGGCAATCTCGAGAAATTGTTAGATTTGTTTAACAATAAGATTCGTATTCAGAAAGTTTAATAATTCACCAGTTATATATGAGTTGGGCTGCTAAAATCTATCTTGAAATTTCATTTTTAGAAATTATATCTAATTTAATTCAATTTGACTTTTTTGGGCCGAGAACATTATCTCATACTTCTCAATAAGATCTTAAAATTGTTTTAATAGGGCTTGATGCTCTTAAATCTTTGTCATGACCTTTTAAAATAGTAATGGTATAACCTTTAACCCAAACAGTATCACTGTCCATTGATACTGATAATTGAGAATGTAGAAAATGATTTAGATTGATTTATGGGTCAATAATCAATTGTTAGAATTCAGCTTTCAAATTAAATTTAAAAAATATTTTTTCTTCCTTGAAAAATAAAACTTTTTTTTAAATCTTAGGCAAAGGAAACTTATTATCTTTAAGAAAAGTATTCAGAAGTTTATAATCAATAATTAACATTTTCTTTCCTTGTTTCTATTTTTCTCTCTTGTTCAGATAAAAAGTTTGGTTTGCCTAATTTGAATTGATTGATTCATCAATTCTTGCTTCAAAAGAATGGCATATTCCTCTTGTGCCATCTTTAAGTCTTCTGAATTTATTTCCGGATGAGTTACTTTTTTATGATTAATGTGCTCTCTTTTTTTAAATAAATTGGACATATAAATTTGAATTTTTTCATAATGGATGAGAATGATTGAATTGATCATAGTTTTTTAGACAATAGTGTAAGATTTGATCTCTTATGTCTTCATATCTAGAGGAAACATCTTGTAATTTAAAGATGTCATGATCTTTTGTATAAGCTCAAAAATCTTGTTTATAATGAATACCTTGAGGTAGGATTTGTAACTTCTCAACTTGGTAATAAATATCCACTCCAATAAGAATATCAGGATTAGGAAGATTATTGTATAAAACTTTTGTCCAAATAACTTGGAATGAACTTTATCCCAATCTTTCTTTTCGTAATGAGATCGATTTTGAACGATTTACCATCAATTGAAGTAAAGTATTCCTCATAAGGTTACCATTATTTTGTAGAAGGATGTGTGACTTCATAACACTCCTACAACAACTTATATTCATGTAACCAATTGTTGTGGATGATTTATGATATTTTTCAAAGAGTAACTGAAACTTGATACATGGTTGCATCACTACTATGTTCTTCGATTTGAGCTTTATGCCAGAATGTTTTATCATGTACATAGGTTCATCATCTTTTTCATCAAGAAAAAAGCATTCATTATTAGAGGAGTCATAAATAGGTAATGCATATAATGTCTCGTCTTTTTCATTGAATTGTTCTTCAAAAAGAAACTCTATATCTTCATCTTCCTTTATAGGCATCGTAGCTTCAGTATAATACAAGATCTTCATGTCCTTTTTAGTTCTTTTAGGAATCTTCTTGTCCCTAGAGAATGTTGTTTGAAGAATTTGATCTTCCTTTTCTTTCTTCTATAGGGACTTTCAAATGGATACCTCTTGAAGTGACTTTTTTTCTTCATATATAGTTACACTTCTTAGTATCTTTACACTTGATCTTTAATAAGGGCTTCTTGTAAGCTTGTTTGAGTTCAGGTCCACCTTTTATCATCGCCTTAAAAGACTTCTATTATTTACACAATTTGTCTAATGTGACCGAAGTTAGTTGAAAAATTTCTTTGAGAAAAATTTATGATATGTCCTTGTAGAGAGTGGTAATTGTGCATTGTAACTATGGTTGTAATTCATCAGGAAGCTAAACAATGAAATGTGTACTAAAGATTCGCATCATTAAAGCTTTTGAGCATGTAATATCTTTCAAACATCCTTTGAAAAAGTTTTTGCAAGTCTTTTCTCTTTATAGAATAACACTTCATTTCAAAGTATTAATGTTTGCTTATTGGTCAATGAGTTGAAAATCTTTAATAAACTCCTTATGTATTATTTATAATAAAGAACTAGCATCTGGGACCTAAATAAGTTGTAATTGCCTGTATTCACCTAAGTTTTAGAACAATTATCTCAGATTTTCTATCATTCTAGATTCAAATTTTGTTAATATTTTTTTTAAATAAACATCTGATCTTATCATTTGAAGATTGATCCAAATACTAAATTTGTGTAATTGATCTCTTTATTTCGTAGGTACAATATCATGAAAAGTAAATCACAATCCTAAAGAAGGCTGATTGGTGGGAGTTACTTGTGATCTAACTAGTTTAGTCATTGATTCAACAACTCCAACTTATAGTTTGACATCTATTTCTTATGACATAGCCATCCTCATTTGGGATATCTTGGTGAGATATGTAAACTATTTAGATTTTTCAAAGCTTTTAGAGCTTTCCATGAATGAATTAAAAACCTTGGCTTCTATAGCTATCTTTGTCATGATGAAGGATTGCAATAAAATCATGAGTTGCCATTGGTTCTTTTTTGTTTTTTGCATGTCATTAGAAGGTTTGGCCCTTAGTAGAGAGGTTGGTGATATTTTGATTTATAAAGGTTTTTGTATAAAGCTAGCATGTGAGGTTAAGAGAATATCTTTTGGCTTTAAATTTTGATTGGAAGGTTTTGCAAAGTTTGGAATAGTAGTCTTTTTCAACAATGGGTAAGACATTTTGAAGATTTTTTCATAGTCAACAGCTGCAGGATATGTTGGAGTATATTAAGTAGGTTGTATATATGAGAATGTTGAAGGATAAGGTTCGTATATAGTTATGGATTGCTTTTTAGCAATGTTTGACTCAATTTTCTTGGACTTTTTTTTGACCTTTTGTAATTCTCTTTTTTTTTTTGAAAAAATTTAGCAATAATATTGTTGGTCAACATACCTCTTTAGATTTGAATCAAGTTAGGTAGCTTGGTTAAGCAACCTTTGACATAATTGTTGAACTTAACGAGATATAATATCAATTTTAGAATTTAAGTATCGTGTCTACTGGGATAAACCATCAAGCTTTAAATCAATCAATCGAAGAACATGATTTTGGGTGATTGCATTTTCAATTTACTCGTTCATTACTTATTTTGTCAAAGAAAGAGGAACTGAATGTTCTTGAGGGTAACTCATGTCGATTTGGAATAAGGTATCATATAAACTCCAGTTTTCTTATTGGTTCGTGCCTCTAAAGATAGATTTTTTTTACAAGATCTTATTATCATACAAGATAATCGTACTAATCACAAGATCTCATCATCATACAAGATAATGGTAGTAATACCTTTTCAAGAATCATCGGATCATTGGTGTGGAATATCGTGATTGAATTAAGTGTTCATTTCCAACCACTTTTAATAGTCCATGAAGATCCTTTGGCTTGAATTGATGATTCTTAAGACTAATTCAAAGTCTTGAATTAGGATCATCATCATCCTGTCGAGGTTTGATATTCCTATGAGGTTGGCGTTTTTTCTTTTTCTCAGGCTTCCTTTGAGGAATATATCCTTTATCATCATTTGAATCACTATTAAAGAAGTTATATAACATTCACAATCTGAATCGCATATAGAAGGGTCCATATCCAAATAAAATGTCTATTGACATAACTGACATACGTTTCATATCTATCTGGGAAGACAAAAATGGATTAGAGGTCCACTGATACCTTCTTTATAAGAAAAGGTTTGAGTAATCTTCAAAATTGACTCAGAAAAATATAGGTAGATATGGAGACTCATCTCCAGATCTACTGAAGGCAGATTTAATAACGTTATGTTTCAAACATCATATGATTGGAAGAGCAGTAGTATGAATTAAACAATGGTGAGAAGTGCGAAATTCGTTTTCGTAATTTATGATCCATTCCATAAGCAATAATTCATCTAATTGTAAAGGTGACAACTATCGTGGAATTTGAAAGATGGTGGTCTTATTTTGAGATCTATCTGCAATCCTATACAAGATATCTCTAGTAAAGTTAGTTAAATTCAGATCTAGAACGTGATTTTGTAATCTATAAATAATATAATGGTGTAATGTAACTATGATAACAGTAGAATTTTGTTCAACTCCAACAATGTGAACCAGGACTTTTAATTTGGTAGGTAAAGTGCAATCATCGAGTTTAATGTTAAAATCTAAAGCGATGGTTATTATAACACTCCCATTATTGAGAGTGGCTAAAAGAGAACCAATTAAAATATTTTGGTACTGTGTATACACCGTGTCTAGCAGAAATATCCAAATTGTAGCCATAATCCATTTTCGTTAATATAAGGTTAAAATCATATGGATGACACCAATGTGAAGATGTTTATAACGTTATTATCACTATAAAGTAATTAGTTTAGATAGAAATTTCAGGGTAATGTAATGTTATGCAGAAGTAGATTTTGTTACATTAATCCGATCAGAAACTTTCAATCAATTCTTTATGATGAATTCCATGAGTGAAAATCAAAGAGCAAATGGTCCTAGTGATAGATTTGTTACAGTGATATAAATTATACGAGCTTATCAAAGAGAGTTGAGTATCATGAATTTTTGTATCTTCGGGTAAAAGGGTGATTTCTACTATATTTTCTATTTTATGAGAGAAGATGCGCTTTACATATCTAGGAAAGTGGCTTTAATGAAAGGGCTAAAGAAAAATATAAAGGATTTACTAATGAGGTTGAAACTTCACTCATAATTACTAAGGTTCTCTCCATACTTACTTTTATCAACAATAACTTTACTGCTATTACAAGAAAAATTTTATATTTTGATACTGCTCAAGTGACCCAAAAGGATTAAGGAGAACCTCAAATAGATTTCTGAAACTAAAGTAGATGATAATAGTTCAAATCTCTATGAAACCTGAAAGATAAACAAGAATTATTGTAACAAAGATTTTAAGTATGCTAGTTGAGATATAAGTCCTTCTCTCTACATATGTCTAATTTATATACTTTAGTTATATTTATATATAATAATTAATAAATATATAATAATATAAATTATACATTAAACTATTTGATAAAATGACTATTTAAAAATATAAAATAATGATTTTGCTTCAACAGCATTTAAGCTTTTTTTTTAAATAACATTTGAAAATTTTAATGTACATACTTTTCAAAATTTTGAAGTAAATTAGAAATCTTTTAATGTGATTTAATTGCAATTTAATGCTTTTAATTAAATTAATTATTTGAATTGATTTTATTTATTAGTTTAATAATTTATTTAAATTATACATTTTAATTTTTAAAAAATCATTTCGCATTAAAAGTAACAGTTATAAATGTTTTGGTTATTAGTATATATTTTTATACGAAAAGGACAACGGCGCTCGTCAAAAGTGTCAAGGGACAAGTGTCAAGTGGCCAGCTTAGTGACGCACCTAGATAAGAAATTGGGCTTGAGTTATAAGAAAGAATCCAACAAACCATCAATTAGTAAAAAGACAGATTACTTGAATGGTTAGAATTTGATTCTGATGATATATTATAGATTGCGAATCGGAATATTGCACCTCAAAATGCGTCCAAGTGGAAAGTTTGACACATAATAAGACAAAAATGTCTTGCATTATTGGTGTTAATAATTATTCTTTTTATATCTTAGTCATTCAGTCAATTTATTTCGGAATTTCTGCAGGTGTCACGTCAACAGCATCTAATTGTTCCGTTTTGAGTGCAATGATTGACATTTCAACGATGCTTATCTTAAGATCGTTTTTTTCCACTTATTTTAATTTTAATTTTAAAATATTTAATTTTTTTGTTATCTATTAATACAATTACACTTTCTATTAATATTAAAATTTTAGTACATCTAGAATTAAATTAATTGTATAATTAATTAATTTTTATTTTCATATAACACTTACTGCTAAATATTTACAATAAACTTAGCATATTTTATTAACTATGAATAGTTAAAGTTTATTATATATTTGAATTTTAAAAATTAATATCATGGTTTAAATTTAAATATGTATTTTTAAATAAAATAATTTAAAATCTTTTTTGTTTAAAATTAAATAAATTTAAGATTTGAAATTATATTTACTAAAAATATCAATTTTGAAAATTTGTACTACAAAATATTAATCACAAAATTGCTTTAGGTTGGTAATTAAATTATATTAGTCATTATTTATAATAATAAATAGTTAAATCAAAACAAAAACTATAAAACGGACCAAACAAATCAGATGAATAATTCAAACCATGCCAAACCTTATCTTCGTGATAAGTACAGCATTATGCAAGTGTATATATGACATAAACTGTATCATCGTATCAACCTCTAATATTATGTTATCGATTTTGATCTTTAATTATATTTAGTCCTAATTGTGTACAATACAAATTTATAATAATAATTATTTTCACGAAATTTAAACTCAATTCCATTAACAATATTTTCTTTTTTATTAAAACTTAAAAGATATTTAAGTAAAAAATTCAATGAAAATTTACCATCAATCACTTGCACCCCCCTAAAAAATTGTGGTGAAGAGCGGACCAGGTTGCAGAGTTTTTTTTTTTTTAATAATTAGAATAGAGCCTGCAGAGTTGAATGACCGCACTCATCGTGAAACTAGAAGGTTCCTATGAGAGCCACGTCAAGATTTTTTTAAAATAGTTAAATTTAATAAATTATATCAAATTATTATTTTGTCACTAAAAAATTTGGATGTACAGTTAAAATTAATAATTTTAATATATCAGAGAATAAATGGTTTATATACATAAAATTTAAGGTGTTGATTAAAACACTGCTATATATATATCACGTTAATTTTTATTTATTTTAGAAGTGATATAAACCTGATTAAATATTGTTAAATCACAATCAAATCATAAACTAGAAGAAATTATGTGGGAAAAATGTTGCACGTGCCAGTTACTACAGATCCGTGATAAGTTACGGTTCAGTTGTGACGCGAGGGCTAAATTTATGAGGCTGTCGTTTAAAGCATAAATGCATAAAAGTTGTTATTAATACAAGGACAGCTGAGACGATTAAAAATAAAGATTTAAAATTTTTATAAATAAATCATAATTTGGTGCTTCATATTTTCGTATTGAGATACAATATATATATATATATATATATAATTCTTTTTTCCGTACGGATATTTACAAAAAATATGTTCTATAAGATATTTCCAATTTATTTTACTGTTTAACTTTTAATGATATGAAAAAAGCCAAATAATGTATCATCTGTTACTTTATGAATACAAAATTATTAGGCTGAAATTATATAATTTGAAATTGATAATTGTCCCTCCTTGTCAATATGATATCTATGTTTCTTTTTACTTCCTGGAATATGAACATAGAAATTACAACATATAAATTATAGACATGAATATTAACAAGGGCACGAGAGACGAGGAACCAATAATTTATAATGGGCTTACTAAATTTGATGAATGTGATTAATAATTTTTTATATCACTTAAGAATATACATAATACTTGATTCCTTAAAAATATTTAGGATTTAGACATGTTATATTAACAAATAACTGAGAAACAAAAACTACAAAATAAATTAGTTAATTTATTAAGAAACTAATCACTTAGAAACCATTTGAAATAATATTGGTGTCAATGAGGCTACTGAAATAATGATTCCCTATCCTTTTCTATTTGTTAATTATACAATGAAAACAAAGTTCTATTTAATAATAAAATTTATAATTATTATATTCAAGTGTGTATAAAATAGTTCATTAAATACTTTTATAATGACTGGTTATTTAAATAAAAGCACTAAAGATCAAGTTGTTTTTTATTATAAAAATATATTAAATTTTAAGATTAATAACTTAATTTTATAATTTTACATTTTAAATAAATTATTTGATATATTAATAAATAGATAATTTTACTTAAATAATCATTAAAACTTTAGACGAAACTATAAATTAAGTATTTAATATTATTTATCTTTTTATGTGTAAATTTAAGACTTTCAACACAAAAAAATTGAAAATTTACAACCAAACACTTGCAAAATCAAGGGGATGTAGCTCAGATGGTAGAGCGCTCGCTTAGCATGCGAGAGGTACGGGGATCGATACCCCGCATCTCC
>JAOXYD010163779.1:0-23886 GCA_028565735.1 Pinacopodium congolense | reverse complement strand
TTTCAAACACTTAAACATTAGTTATAATAATGTTTTGTCATCATCAAAACACATGATTAGAACCCCTTGGTTCAACAATAATTTTACATTAGCAAAAGCTACCTATCCAGTTTAATATTGACATCACCTTAAAACAACTAGTTATTGTTTTTACACATATAGTAACCTACATACTATTAAAAACTTTAACTTAAGAAGTTCTATAGACATGAATGTAGCATATTTGAATCTTATGTTTTATTCTTCTAATTTCATTCATTTGAGGGTAATATGGTTAACGATGTTATATGGAATGAAAATTATGCAGTACTGTGGGGTAATTTCCTTATAAGATTTCCTTAGAAGTTTACCAATTTTGAATGAGTTACGATTTAAGATGTAATCATTCCCTATTTTCAATTACATATTATTAGATATTTACAAAAGCAAATGAAAGAAACTAGATTTGACATAACCAATGCATGTTTGTTGAAAGGGTAACGTGTGTCTTGAAATTTAATGAAATGCACTTAGAAAATGGGTAAGTTATTTTAAGGGTAATTTAAAAAGAAGATAACATAACATAAGATTTGAGGGTCATTTCATTCATTAGGGATATTGGCTACATTTTTAACATATATGATAAGAGCTATTGCCTTGAAGTCTATGCATTAATTGGATGTAAGAATCATTTAAGTGTTGGTTGGAGTCATTTGTTCTTACATATCGTTAACAGAAGGTTGAGGCACAATTCGTTGTACAAACATTCCTTGCAATAGAGAAAGTACACATGAATAATGTGTCATAATTTAATGCAAGCTTTTGTACAATAAATATTAGATGGAGGTTTAAACCAAAAATTAAAGAGGATTTTTACAAAAGCTTGTGATGGAAAAGGATAGTGTAAATGTACATTAGATAAATGATCCACTCACGTACACTCTTTTATGTTAGTTCTTAATGACTTCTTTGAGTCATGGTGAGATTCTTCTATTTGATGGCCTCCTATACAACTGACTCATTGGTAGATCTAAGACATTACATAATATTAAATTATTTTTCATTGACAAATTAGTGGTCCTATATAAGTTTGGACAAGACATGTTAATGTGGCATGCGCTATGCGTAACATGCTCTTCAAGTATTGGAATTTTTCTTATGACTTAGTTACAACATAACAACATCATAGAAGTGCCTTTTCTAAGTTTACCGTGTGAATTTTCTAAGTTTACCGTGTGAAATCTAGTAACATTTTCATCTTTGTGGATATTTCTGACTTTAATGCTAGTATGAACCCTGATTACATCCTTTCTCCATCTCTAGAGTATGAGATTATGTGGTATCATTGAGACATTTTGTCTAGTCATTACTTTGAATATGTGTATATAAATAATTCTCGTAAATCAAAATAATAGACAATTAAAACCTATTGGATCATGTCCTTCTCCAGTTTGAATCATTTATAATCCTATTACTTCACCCCCTTTCCCTATTTCTTAAACTTCATGAACACATCCCACCGGATCTTGTGTTTGTATTAAATTGCATTATGTCACATCACATTATACTGATTAGCTCAGTTTGTACCATTCTAGAAATATTAATTGTATAAGAAACCTCTTTACTTCAAATTGTGTAACAAGGGAGACATTGGTAATAGAGGATAAGAAGTCAAAGTGTCTCTCTCTTTTTTTTATATTATTGATGCAAAAGAATATAAAGTTTATAAAAAAAATAAAAGAGGACAAGTCATTCAACTATATGCTTTATTTAGTGGGATGAAGATTGGGAGTTGAACTGATAACAAAGACAAGGGCTGAATTTTTATTTGTGTTAGGATTTCTTATTAGAAAAGGAATTTAGATGCAGTATCCTCATAAGGGCTTTAGATATATTACTTATTTAAGAATAAGGAAATCCTATTAGATTAGAATTCAGCTTTTAGATATTTAGTTAGGAAACTTTTACTATTAGAATGAGGACTCTATATAATTTTTCTATAAATGTGTATGTATTAAACTGTTGCATTGATTTGATATCACTATTTTAGTCCAAATAATTCAAAAAAATTCTCATGCAAATTCAATTCAAATTTAAATAAACCATATGACAGTATACCGATCACAAGTAATCAAGAGGAGTACATTTAAGACTCTAGAATATCAAACCCATAGAGAAAATGTGTGACTACTAGGAAAATTGGCTTACAATTATCTAAGGAACCTTAAAGACTTGGGTTAGATGAATCAAAAACTCTAAAAACTCCTAAAAACTTTCCAACTCTTCAATTGAATTCCAAGTTGTCTAAAGATGACCAATTGATTAACTTGCTCAGGACTAGACCTAAATGGCTCAAGTGACTTATGAAATCAATTGGAATCTCTAATATAGGGACTTTACTAACTCAAAACATGCCTATGGTTAAGTTTATGTCTTTTCTCTAACCATCCTAAATTGAAGTTTAGTCATGCATTAATTAATAGACATTAGGCTTAAAGTTTAGGAAGTTGTAATCCTAAATTTCATTTAAGATTAGTGCTCTCATGATAACCAACATAGATTTCTCAAATCCAAGGATTAAACCATGTTGTTTATAGTTTTTTCCAATGATTTAGGTAGAGATTATCGAATCCTAATCCAATTGTGATCTTATTCTAAGTGTCTAACTCAAAACAAGCATTAATTTCTCATATAAACAAATATTTTGTCTAATTTTGTGTTAATCATGCACTCAAGACATTCAAGGACCTATCCTAAGCTAGAATTCAGCTTAAATCATCACACATAAACAAGAAAAATCATATTAAAATGAAACAACCCATATCTTGCATAAATAAAAACAAGGTGATTACAAAACAAGGGATTTGAGTTTAGGAAGCAAAAAATGATGAAACCAATTGATAGACAGCCTCTTAACACATCTAGGAACACCTTTGAATCTTTAAAGCAACTGGAAATTACAATCTATAAAGTTGAAAAAAGAAAAAAAAACTAAAAATCTAAAAACTAAAGGAAGAAGAGAGAAATGGATATTTTAATATGAATTCCCCTCTCAATTTCAAGTTAGCTAATTCAAAATTGCTCTCCAGAGCTTCTTATATATGTCTAGGTCAAGTGGGCATAAGTTGGAGGCAAGAGGAGCAAGTGGGGAGCAAGTTATAGCTGAAATATCTTAACTGTGTACTAAAATGGTACTTGATAGAGAGTAGAACGGTGTCGTTTAACCCCTATTGTTCTACTTCTGGATCATACTTAAACGGCGGGCTTAATGAGTAAAACGGTGGGGTGATTGGTGGTACAGTTTAACTCCTGAAATCTAAATTTTTGCAGCATTTTCTTGGATTTTCTTGGAGAATTGGCTTCCATCTGCAATGTAAAAAATTTATAAACATAATTAAGCACTTTAACAACAATTTAGAAGAAATGGGCCTTAAAATTGAATCAAAATGAACCTAGAAAACATAAAATTCAAGGCCTAACAACTCCCCCACACTTAGATTTTTCTTGTCCTCAAGCAAATCATCAAATCATATAATTTAAAATAGTCTATAAGCATAGGAAAACTTACTCGTCTAATTGAACCCAATCATTAACACATTTCCTTAATCATTCAATCATCAAACAAATCATTAAGATGTTATATGATTAATCAAGCATGTAAAGTAGTAAATGACTTTAAATAACTTCATATTCTTTCAAACTTCAACCTAACTTGCATCAAATGATTTCCATGCATAAAATGGATATACACAAAGTAAAATGACTCGAATTTTAAACAAATTCACACCTTTTTAACTATTAGGCGCAAATTTAAGCACATATGTGAGCTTTTAAGGCTTGATTGAGAGGTTATTCAATCTTTTTATATGAAGATGAACATTTTATTATGAACATCCCTGATTACTCAATTAAATCACCTCACATTAATTGGCTACTATCACCACTCTTTAACTTCAACCAATTGGTTCAAAGCCAGCAGAGTGAATAAAAATTGCTCGCATTTTCACAATTTTCTTTCTTCTTCTTTCATTTTTCCATTGAATTTGATTTTTGAATTAAAACAAGATAATTAAAATGTTAAAAAAAGTCATAAAAAGCTTTAGGGATATGCATTTTATACATGGAAATTCATAATCAAATATCCATAATTAAAAACATGAAACCATCAAAGTTCATTATTAATAAACATGATTAATTAATAATATAACATCTTAAAGCATCAAAATGATCATAATCAAAATGGAAAATGTCAATGAAAAGCATCAAAATCAAAAAAGGTTTCACAAATTATAGATTACTTTGAAAAAAAAATGATAAAATGATATACTTTAGAACAAATCAAGCATAAGTGTGAAACAACCATTTCCTCCCCCACACTTAAATTGAACGTTGTCCTCAATGTTCATAAAATCATTAATAAAGCACAAATATAAGGGAAAAAGGAATAGAAAGCACCCAGAAGAAAGATAAGATCATTGAAAGATCCACTGAAAGGTGCATTTTTGAAACTCGCTCCATAAGATAGCAACAGTGAATAACACGCCTGCAAATCCAATAACATATACTTAAAGCACCAAAAACCAAACAAAAGCAACTAAGCTCTATAAAGGAATAAGATCAACGAATACAAGCAAACAAAAGAAAAGCACACCAAGCACACTAAAACACTACTATAGTTGGGTTGCCCCCCAACAAGCACTTCTTTAAGATCTTTTAGCTAGACCTTAAGGTTATAGAACTTTAAATCTCATCTTGGTGTCAAAACCTAACTTTTTCACTTCACCATTTTCATGCTCAGAAGAGGCCAAATTTTGAGAAGGGTATAAATCATGTAATTGGTTTTGAAAATTTAGAACTTTGTCCTACATGGAACACCAATCATGACTTTGAAATTTCCATGGAAAATAATCTCGAATTACCATGTCTGTCCTAGAATCAAAAGTATCAACACCAATAAAATCAATAAACTTAATTTCTTTTCCAGATTTAACTTCATATGTTTAACAAATTCATCTTTATTTACAAATTGAAGAATCTTAACATCACGATCTTCAACATGAATGTCATCCTTAACAGCAATGAAATCAATAGAAGCTTCATCCAGTTGATCATTCAATAAGTATAAATAAGAACTTTCATTACTTTCACTTTCACTTTCATAAACAAAATTTTCACTTTCTTTTGCATCATAGTCCTTATAATCCATAAAATTCACAACATGATGGTTAGAAGAAACATGAAAATCATCCTCATCATCATCAATAGCACCCACTTCTAACTCAGTTTTCTCACATTCAATAGTTGGAGTTGGATTAATAGGTGCAGCAGTTGACATAAACACTCGTCTCAAATTAGGATAAGAAGGTTCCAACTCTTTAATTATGGATTAATTTTTAGCGCGATGATCATCTAATTGAGATACACTATATAATGGTTTGGGATTTTTGAAACAACTTAATAGAGCGCCTAGATGGAGCATCCAACATCTGTGGATATGGAACTCTAGGTGGTTAAGATGTGATAGATGAATCAGTAGATATTCTAAGTAGACTACTTTCATGCTCAACTTCTTTCACATCTTGACTACTTTCCATCACTTTCCTTACATTCTTGTCTTCATTTATACCTTCCATTTCATTGTTATTAGATAACATATTCCTTAGAAGTAGGGTCAGGCATAGAAGGTACGAGTCTAGGTAACATTTCATTTAAGAGCTGTGCAATCTGACCTATTTGAGTCTCTAAATTCTTAATTGAATTATTATGAATTTACATCCTAGACTCATTGAATTGGATATGTTTCATCATTATCTCTTCAAGGTTGAACTTTTCTTAGTCAATTGGCTTAGTAGGGACTTCTACTTGAGGATTGTCAATGGAATTTTGGTAGTCTTGATCATTGAAGCATGGAAAACTGGGGTAGCTCTCTCTAGAAGGGTAAGAGTCCATTCCTTACCTAGGAGAAAGATAACGGTCTAATGAAGGTTCAAGGGCATAAGAAGATCTTACTTGGCAATTTATGGATGCATGAAAGGAACTACCATAATAATCACAAGTTATAAGATCATGGAATGCACTACTACCAAATTGAGCTTGTAAACCTTCCAATTGCTTATTAAGGCCAACTATTTGAGCTTGTAAAGATGGGACATCATCGATGGCTTGAGCTCTAAATAGTTGCCTAGGAAAAACTCAGAATTTTATTAAAAGCTATTGAATTCCATGTCCTTTATTAACTTATAAACTTCACTTGGGGTTTTGCTCATTAAAGTCCTACCAGCAATAGCATCTATGAGACTACGAGTCGATGATGTGAGTCTTAGGTAAAAAAAAATATGCACTTGATCACAAATACTAAAGTTATGCATAGGACAAGTGGCAAGTTACTCTCTAAACCGCTCCCAAGACTTATTCAAACTCTCATTCTCATATTGCTCAAAAGATGAAATCAAAATTTTCAATTTAGCTAGCTTGGTTGGGGAAAATGTTTTTGCTAGAAATCTATGTGCAAGATCATCCCAAGTTGTGACAGAATCAGATTGAAAACTGCTAAGCCATGTGTGAGCTCTATCTTTTAATGAAAATGGAAATAGTCTAAGTCTAAGAGTACCATTTGAAACATCATGACTTCTATAGAGGTCGCGTATGTCTAAGAAATTTCTTAAATGATCATTTGGATTTTTTAAGGATGAATAACTAAACTGAGAAAATCTTATCAATAAAATGACTGCATGTGAAATTTCAAAATGATCTACGTCTATCCTAGGCCTAACAATGGTAGACTTAGGACCTCGCTGAGTTAGCGTATTTAATTCCAACATGGTTGGTTATTTATGAGGTTTGAAATTAAAGTGCTTATTATGTTCCATTTCTTGACTAACCTGATTTTGATTAAACTTAAAGGCAAGATAAGAACAACCTAAAAATCAAGCTAAAAACAACAGTAAACAAACTAAAATAAATAAGAAAACAAAAGCAAACAAGCACACAAGAAAGAAAAACAAAGGTAAACACATTATAAACAATATAAATAATATTTATACCCTAAAGTAATTGACATCAATATTTTCCTAATATCACAGCTATTTTTTCCACCAACGGCACCAAAAATTTGCTGCCTTGATTTGATATCACTATTGTAGTCTAAATAATTTAAAACATTCTCATGCCAATTCAATTCAAATTCAAATCAACCATACAGTAGCATACCAGTCACAAGTAATAAAAAGGAGTACATTTAAGACTCCGGAATGCTGAACCCACAGAGAAAATGTGTGACTACTAGGGTAATTGGCTTAAAATTATCTAAGGAACCTTAAAGACTTTTAAACTAAAGGGGTTAGACGACTCAAAAACTCTAAAAACTCCTAAAAACTTTCCAACTTTTCAATTGAATTCCAAGTTGTCTAAAGATTACCAATTGATTAACTTGCTCAAGATTAGGCATAAATGACTCAAGTGACTTATGAAATCAATTAGAATCTCTAATCTAGGGACTTCACTAACTCAAAACATAGCTATGATTAAGTTTATATCTTTTGTCTAACCATCCTAATTTGAAGTTTATTCATGCATCAATTAATAGGCATTAGACTTAAAGATTAACAAGTTATAATCCTAAATTTCATTTAAGATGAGTGCCCTAATGATAACCAAGGTAAATTTCTTAGATCCAAGGATTAAACTATGTTGTTTATAGATTTTCCAATGATTTAGGTAGAGATTATCGGATGCTAAACCAATTATGATCTTATTCTAAATGGTTAACTCAAAACAAGCATTAAGTTCTCATATAAACAAAGATTATAATCCAATTTTATGTTAATCATGCACTCAAGACATTTAATGACTTGTCCTAAGGTAGAATTTAGCTCAAATCATTGCACATAAACAAGAAAAATCATATTGAAATGAAGGAGCCCATATCTTGCATAAATAAGAATAAGGTGATTACAAAACAAGGGATTTAAGTTTAGGAAGAACCAATGATGAAACCAATTGATAAACAGCCTCCCAGAACATCTAGGATCACCCTTGAATCTTCAATAAAGATTGGAAATTACAATTTACAAAGCTGGAAAAAGAAAAAGAAAATAAAAACCTAAAAACTAAAGGAAGAAGAGAGAAAAGGAGATTTTGATCTGAATTCCTCTCTTAATTTCACGTTAGCTGATTCAAAATTGGTCTCCAAGGCTTCTTATATGTGTTTAGGCCAAGTGGACACAAGTTAGAGGCAAGTGAAGTGAGTGGGGAGCAAGTTACAACTGAAATATCTCAACTGCATACTAAAACAACATTTGATGGAGAGTAGAATGGCGTCGTTTAACACCCGTCATTCTGTTTCTGGATCATACTTAAATAGCGGGCTTGATAAGTAAATGGTGGGGTGATTGGTGGTACCGTTTAACTCCTAAATCTTACTTTTTGCTACATTTTCTTATATTTTCTTTTCATCAATAAGATTCAGAATTTGTTTTATCTAAACTTGAGTTTTCTTTAGAAGGTGCGATACTTTATTCCAAGAGTGATTCTTAGACCTTACGAGTGATTCCTCAACCCATTTTTTATTAATCTAATTTGAAATATAAGCAAATCTAAAACCTAAATTCCAGCCTGACTCCAGTAACCCTAAAACCCTAAATTCTAGCATATAGTTCCAATAATTAATCCCTAAATTTTTAGCTATCATAAACCTGAAATTTTGACAACCATCCTTTAAATTCAAACTTGAAATATGATTTTTCCATAGCCTAACAACACCCAATAAACCCTATTTTCCTAATCTTTGAAAATTTAATCCTAGTTTATTATTTCTTATACTCGTCCTACATCAATTACCTTCCCACACTACTCAACATATTATGAAAGACTCATCCTAGCATGAAATTTGTCATAAAAAAACACATTAATTCCTTCACTCTGATAATTAGTAGACATTCTTGCCCATAAGCTTTGCTCACATGTACAGGAACCCATCCACATCTTTGTTTATAGAGTGATTGTAATCAAACATGGTCTTCCACGCCAAATTCAATCAACATTTATCCCCACTTAGTTTCAAATTCAACACAATTAATGGAATCAAATAAAAATACATGCAACTTGTTTTTAATATTTTGTACCTCTTATAAGCATCAAACATCTCTGGAAACGTATTGATTATGTTTCATAAGCATAATTAATGTCTCGTTCATGAAAATATTATCTTTATTACATTTCCAATGTTTTTGCATTCATCTATTATGATGCTATCCGGTTCTTTTCCATTTATACATGCAATTTTAAGTTTTTAATAACCAAAAAAACATTTCTATTGTCTCACTCCTTATAAGTGAACATCCAAACAAAATTAATTGTCCAGGATGGTTAACACAACAAATGGTGTGTAAGTCCTAAATGACACATAAAGGGGGTGAATTAGAAAATTTTACTATGAAGCACAACTTAAAAATAATACATAATTGCAGAAGCCTTAAACAACCTTATCAATTTAAGAAAAATAAAGTAAGTGCATAAAGATAAAGAAGTGCGTGAAAGTAAAAGAAAAAGGAAAAGAAATACACCACTGATTTATACTAGTTTGGAGCAATCCACTTTCTCCTACATCTAGTTCTAACAAAACTATCTTGAGATGTTTTATTAACCAAACACAAATTACAACGTTATGGTACACCTTCCTTTTTATGGCTTAAGGATAACTTACCCTCTTCTTTTACTTAGGCTCAAGAATAACCTCACTAAAAGGCAAGTCTTAGAAAAATACTTCACTTAGACATAACTTGATGTACCAAAGAGGCTCTCAATAATACTTGAATGAATTCCCAAAAAGAGAAATGCCTCAACTTTCTCACCAAAACACAGAAGAAACACTTATAAAGGCTTAAGGTAACTGTAAGACCACTTAAGTAAAATTTGCATGTTTTAACATGAGCTTAACACATCTATTTATACTAAAAATTTGATAAACTATTCTTTGCTCCAATGTTATAATCAATTAATATATTTTATTAATGTATAATCTGGCCGTTACTAATCTTTCTCCTTGTAATCTTTGATTTTCAGTCGACCTATGCAAGAGTTCGGTCGACTATCCTATTGAAAACAATCATTTGGTCAATCTAGACTATGGTTCAATCGACTGACCCATTGAAAATTGTTATTCGGTCAACTTATTAAAAGGTTCAGTCAACTAATATCTTAAAAACAAACTTTCTATCGACCTATCAAGTCAGAAACAAAACACTTAAACAATTTCTAATTTTTCAACAATGATACTTCAAACACAAATTCAATAACAAGTTATAATACATTAAAAATCTGCCTTAACTATTCTTAACTATTTATCTTTATTAATACTCTAATTTTTTATACTTTTTTATTCAATAAATTCATACGTCAAGAGGATTTTTAACACTCACAAATATTAATCATATAACTCCTCTTGATTGTGATCCTATATGTATTTTCTAAGTTATGAATGTATGAATGAGCCTCTTTAATAATCATCATGAGTTAAGTAAAGCTTACAATAAAGATTACATTAAAAAAAAACTAACTAATTCACTTCTTCAAAGGCTTAAGTATTTAGATATGATCTTCATGAATTCCATTATAGCTTTAAGACTCCTTAAGTAAGTTAAACTTCATTGTACATACACCTCTCTTTCAGTTCACTCAAACATAAACATTAGTAAAGAAGTTATTTTGTCATCATCAAAATACAGTGAAATCTCTCTTGGTTCAACATGATGCAAATGACATTTAATATTTGTTAACAAGGCATGTTGTGTCAAATGTTATCACATCACCAAATTTATCATAAGCTGCATGGCTGAAAGCATCTACTCAAAAAACATTTTTAAGACGATCGATGTCATCACAATCCAAAAAGTAATAAAATCTTTTATCCTTGTCCTTCATTCTCGTAAACAATTTATAAACTGTCTCAATATCTCTAATCTCCAACTAGTCTTTCCTAATGCTATGTAAGTGATTTTGGTAATATTTTGATAAATATGGAACATTTTCATACCTACCCATTTCTGTTAAAGCATGATCTTATACCACAACTATCATTAAATTCTAGTATTCACCATATGTTCTCATCTAGTACATTATATTCACACATAAATCGTGTGTTATGAGTCATGAATACATGGTTGTATTCATTTGAAAACTTGTGAATTATCCATGCACCATTTGTAATTTGTCATGTTAAACAAGTCATACACCTTGTCTTCCATGATGTCCATAGTATTAATGGATTCATCCCCTGACCTTTGTGGATATGACCACTGAGACATATAAACTATCGGGATTTGCAACATCCTATTTGCCTTTATGTCCTCCACGTATTGCCACGAAAAAACCAATTGACTTTGCATATTCTATGTATTGTTTATGAATGGCTTCCTAGGTTGGGAAAACCATTCCCTCATGGAGCACATTACATGGCAGTTCTTAATCTGGGAAACCCTTAGTAATTATTCTACAATTTGACATTTATGTTTCAATTTATTCTACCACATAATGAATTGTAGAATTGCATCAAGTGAGGTTTTATCAAATGTCTCTAAAATTTGTTCAAAATAATTTAAGTTTATGCTAGTTCATAATATGAAAATGAACACATTACCATTCTTCTCCCTTCCACTTATTCTACATTTTTATATTTTGAAGAATGGTAATTTTTCCTCGGAGTATGTTGTGCTTGGCTGTAATATGCTAGGATGTATAGTAAAAACTTGTTCCTACTTAGGGGAATTGTTATTACCTACTAATGACGTTAGCCTCCATGAATACCAATTTTTTGAGTGCTTATTAAATCACAATAGTCAATGTTTAGTATGGTCCCTCACTCCCTTTAAAAGAAAATTTTTTAAAGAAGGATGGATTTTATTTTCCTCAATTCCTACTCAATCTTGTTGGTACATTTGAAAACCTATACCACTATGTCCAAGATTGTATCATCCCCATAATAAGAAACATTCTTAAGAGAAAATTTTAGATGAGTAGAATAGAGAGATTGTTGATGTATGCTAAGTCTTGATATTTTAGCAAGAAGTCCTGCCTAAACGTTGGCTATAAAACTCATGCCTAGATTTTCAATTTACTTTGTTACCATTGCAATTATTATCTATAGCATCTGTTAGAGGCATATGTTTTTGCCAACCATTAGTTATATTCCACAAGCGGGCTAATTATAACTATTCACCTAGACAAAACAAATATATGCTCACTAGTATAAGCCTAGTTGTTATAGGCTCAATGAAGAATAGTACATTATATCCAAAAGGTAATATCACTTAGTTTCAACTACATATTGAAACCAAGAACAATTGACAATGATATTATCCCAACTAACAATAAAATTCCTAGTATATGTTGGTGTTATATAGGGACATTTAAATTAGGAATGTTGGAATTATGAAACTGCCCCTATATATTTAGTAGACAATTATTCTACACCATCAATGGACGGTCAACATTTTTTGAAAGCTTCCACTATGAAAGTAATGAAGCATTAACCATACCCAATTTTTTTGCTATTGTACAAGTGTCATAGCTCCAACAAGAAACTTATAATGGGTTACTAGACTATGGATGTGTTCTAAGTTGTATTGAAAATTGATGATAAGCATCTATAACCACACTAAAATGATTATGCAGGTGTACAATTCAGGCATCACAATCATCCACAGTTTCATACGTATAACAATCATCAACACTTTAGGCAATTGCTTTGATAACTATATAAAAGTGCTTAAGATCTACATTTAAGGCTAAGTCCTCCATTAAATTCTTTGATTATCTCACCTTTCACATTATTGTGTTAGCTCTAACAATGATTCCAGGTCCTCACCAATAAGGACCTTCCAAATTTATTTATGGCGAGTTATGAGGTATATTACGTTCAACCACTAAATTCCGCTCTATCCACCCTCCTAAAACTAGAACTTATGTGTTTATGTCGTTTACTTATGGTTTATGCCATTTAAGTATGTGACTTATACTTAAACTTACTATTTTGGTTTTATATAATGTGATAGATATAAAAGACATCATTGTCACCTAAGTTTTTTAAAAAATGAAATTTGAACTCCAATTGGAGAGATAAATCAAACTGATTTTTCATCGTGATAATGAATTACTGAAGCGTGAGGTTTTTTTATATACATGAAGGTGATATGGGTTTATTTCTTACTTTTTTTTTTGATGTTTTGAAGTCAATTCACCCCTATTTTAGGGTTTAATTGTCTAATTTATGTTCTAAATTATTTAATTTACATATTACACCCCCAATTAGAGTGAAAATCAAGCAAAATATGAAGATTGAAGTAAAAATAGGACTAAAACGGTAGGTATAACTAGGCTACCATTTAATTTGTCAAGACCTGTGTTTAAGTTAGTTTTGGAAGGTTAAACGTAGACAATAAAATGACATTGTTTAGGTACCTTTCAAGTGTCGTTTAGATACCTGTTGCGATATTTTTAATTGGATCTCTTCCCTTCATTGGCTATAACTTGTGAAACTTACCTCCAACTTGCTCCAAACATATTTATTGAGATTCTAAAGCCAAAAACAAGAGAGAAGAGATAGAAAACACATTTTTATAGCAAAATTTTAGATCATCTCTGGTTCTATGACTTATTTCTTATGTTCTTCAACTTTTTTAATCTTGTTTTATAGATATAAGCTTAAGGATTGTAATAACTCAAACATGTGATTCAAATCTGTAAACATGTTTGTAGCCATTTATGGTGCATTTTAAACTTTTTTTATTCAAAAATGCACTCCTAGTTCATATTTTTTAAATAATATGATGATTATAATGAGTATCTTTTGTTTCTTGATTCAAATGAGTGACTGATTGAATTTTTGGTTAAGGAATGGCTAGTAAATGATCCAAATGTGTTCTAAACATGCTTCCATGTGTGATTGAAAGCTGTCTTTTGTTTAAATGAAGAGCTTAATGTTTATTCTAACTTGATCACCTAGAATGGAGTTAAGAAATAACTTAAGATCCAAGAAATTTACCTAATTTATTGGAAATTTTGTTAAATAACCTAATTTAAATGATTACATGACCAAACATTGATTCATCTTGAGGTTATAATATAATAATCTGAATTTTTTAGATTAAATTTCTTAAACTTCAAGCCTAATGCTTAAGATTGATAAATGAACAAACTTCAACTTAGGTAATTAGAGAAAAAGAATTATCTTAACCATCACATTGCTTTGATTTAGTAAAGTGATCATAGGACAAGCCTTTCAATCCTTAATTAACCTATTTAGATTATTGTAAACCAATTCCTTAACTAATGAATCCATTAGGTAATCCTTAACTCTAAACTTAATCATCTTGCATATGTTAAGTTAATTTGGTAACTTTAGTTAGTAATTTTATTCGAATTGGCTTCTTTAGATAATTGCGACCTAATTAACTTATACTTTCAATATGGAATTCCCCGTGGGAATGATCATTATGATCTTAAATATTTCATTATATTACTTATGATCAGTATACTTATTTTTATTGTTGGTTTAAATTTGTTGAAAGTAAAATGTTCTTCAATTGCTTAAATTGATAATTAAATTGGATCATTCGGTCTTGATAGACAACCAACAATAGAAGGATCACTACAAAAATGTTATTAAAGTTAGCGAATATTTATGGTAGTTAATGAACTTCTTTAATCTTTAAAACATTGATGATATGGTACAGGTAGTGCTTCTTCAATAGAAGGGGCAGGAACTGTAGGATCTTTTATTGTCACCCCTAAATGCAGGTACCATTGTTCAAGTTGAAATGCTGAAAATCCCCAGGAAGAAATTAAACCTCATAGTAATTAATGACAATGATGATGAATCAGTAGGTTTATCCATCACAAAGCATAAAATACCTGTTGTGGAACCTCGTGAGATATCAATGAAAAATACAAAACGTAAGTATAAGATGTTCACTGATGACGAGGATGACAATGTTTCAATGGGGTCACAGGTGTAGGATATATCACAATAACTTTTGGCATTATGTAAATATTTTGTATATAGGTTCCATAAAGAATGAGAACCTAGATGGGGTGACATGACTGTGTCCAATCCATGAACACCTATTTGGACACTAATTTATTACTTTTGGGCTTGTGAGTCTTTTGCTTACGCTTTGATCACTGCAGTTAATGTTGACTTTTGATGCATTAGTCAAAAAATAATGTAGTGGCTAGGTGAAAATGTACATGAAATATATGCTTTATAATGCATATATGTGTGTTATATTTCGCCTATCTCATCTACAGACATTTATTCCATTGTACATAGCATCCAACACATGGAATTTGAATTTCAAAAGCTTCAAATCTATACGTATTAGTTTTGCCAAAGTTTGCCAGGCCATATACATTCATAAAAATGAACTAATTTAGTATTGTGAATGGCAGCAAAAAAATGTTAATAGCCTTCCTAGTTTGATAGATAGAGGTTCGATAAATAATCACAATGGATCTTAATGACTATAGGTTTTATTGTTTGGTGTTGCTAATGACGTGCATTGGGATTTAGACACCTCAAACACATTGTTGATTATTAATAATTGTTCGACCTCTTAAACTTTAACCTTTTTCTAAAACCTATAGGAACACGAGTGTATAAAAAGTAAACAATGTTTTTAGCAATTAATATAAGGTTAATAGAATTGTGTGCCAACCCATAGTTTTTTTTTTCCCAACTATAGGAATCTGCTCTTTCATTATTGTCTTTAGTTGTAAAGAAAGACTGATTCTTTCTAATTTGATCTATAAATTTATGATTAATGTAGCAAATACGAAGGATTATGGAAGTTTAATGTATGAAGATATTGGCTATTAAGTTTTAAACAAATTATATCATGACCACTTGTTCTAAATTTGAAATCATTAATTAAGTTTTTATATTTCTACTGTCTTATGAAACATCTATTAGTAGTTTTGTTATTGATTCTTGGTATTGCTAAAAATCATGGGTTGGGATGTTCTTATTCCTCTTTAACGTTATTGAGAATGCATTGGCCATTTTGGATGAAATAAAAATGGCATCCGCTAAGGCCATTAACATCAACCATCTTGTAAATTTAAGCTATCAAACAATGCTTGTTGTCTATACTTCTTGTCATAACTTGATTGTCAATTTGCGTTAACTAGAAAATAAAAGATGATAGCCTGTGGGAAATGAAATGACAACCTTATAACACATACTTAAGAGGAGTAAATGGTAATTATTCTCCTTATAGTAAGAATGAAAATCATTGATCTACATGTAAATATACGTTTTATGTCACGGACAGTAGTTATAATCTTTTGGAAGTTTTATTTCAATGTAACCACAACCTAATAAATGAATTTTTCCTCTAAAGGTTCTTTAAATGCGAGGAATGGGGAACCCAAATTAACATAAACACTCCATTCATCGTCTGAATAAACCGTGAATGCTAATCACATTTCTTTAAAATAAATTTAAATGCATAAACAACAGGTTATTTTAGTTAAATGTATCTATATCATTAGTAGTCCTAATTTTGCATTGTTAGAGCTGTTATTTATCATATGTAGCTCCTCCATGCTTTTACTACGATGGTTAAAGTTTGATGTTATATGTAGCATGCACACACAACAACATATACAATTGCTAAATGATCTCTATACCATAACAATGCGAAGTTTAATAACCATTCACCATCAGTATTAACATACAACTCTATAGTAAGACAAGTAGAAAGACATTAGCAAGGTCAGCCTTTTTGTTTATCCCAATCTATTATGGAATTATTTTATCTTTGACATCCATACTATGGAATGTCACATAATGTCAAAGCTCTTCCACCTTTGAATTTGGATATAAGTTCATTATTGAAAAAGTGAAATAATTATCATATAATAACAAGTAGACTTTATAGCTTCCCCAACGTAGCTGACTACATTCAATATGCTAATTAAGCAGCAAACCTAAAAAAATAGAAAAAAAAAGAAAAGGAAACCACTTTTTTATGTAAGCCATACACCTTTCCACATATCATATCCAAATAGCGTTTTGAAAAAGGTTGATGATTCTGGGCCATTGACACCATTTCTTATGTGTTAAACCTTTTAGCATACAAATTAACATTGTTCCATACACAAAACTATTGTCCTTCAAATATAGTCTAAGTAAAACACTCAATATCTTCTAAGACAAAAGCAATAGCAGCAACATGCTCCTATATTCAAGTTTCAATTCATGGTGTTTGATAGAAGCTAACATAATTTTGGTTTCTCCCAAGCTTTCTCTTAGACCTCAAGTGACTTTAAAGCTCCTAAGAGGGAATTCATCATCATACCACCAAAAATATTGCTCTAATAATGGAGGTGAGATGTCAAATTAAAGTCTATAAGTTATCAGTATATTGCATATAGTTGTAATAAGTTTGAACTTACACCAAAGTAGGGACAAATGAAAAAATGCCTTTAAAGATTCCTCTCGGTCCATGACTTTTAACCCAAAGTTACAGAAATTACGGGTTTGATTGTGAACACTCCCATCACTTGTATTGGCACTCTCCATGAAAATATATCAAAGTGAAATATGATGATGTTAGTAAACAAAGGCCTGAGTTATCTTCTTAAATGGTGAAAAATCAAATGTTTAAATTAATAGCAGTGGCCATAACTCAATGTTTGTTTGAAAAAAGTAGGTTCAGAAAAAAGAGTTATGGTTTGCAATGAAAAAACCAACTTATTGGACATTTATACAGTCACTTGGACCTTTCAAAGTTTCCTTGAAAATGATTGAGCTCCAAATTAGATAGGTAGGCACGTGTAAAGAATTTTCATCTTTACTAATGCAATTTACAAATTAAGTAATAAGTTTTCCTTATTGTCATAACATTTTTTGAAGAAACAATAAATGTTAACATTATTCCCAAAGGCAATGATGGAAAAGTAATCAGGTGCTCCATCATATATAATTTCAAGCTTTAAGACATTACCATCAATTCACAGGTGTCTTGTTTAATTATAAAGACTTGTATTAATGTATTAATTCAAGGGGTACATAGTATCCACTTATACAAAATTTCGTTGGACTTATAAAGGAATTGAACTATGGACATATGTGTTATATCTAGTACCTACCAGTGCCAGTGACTCCTTATAGTGTCCCTTCCATTTCAAATTACTTATGTTGCAAGCCTTACTAAAACATGAAATGACTCTTGAATAGAGAGTTTTCTGATTAATGATGTCAGATATTTAATGAACTGGAAAATATCTATAGCCTGTCTCTCCGTATTCATCATAATTATGTTTTCCTATATATATATGGGATGTCAATAAAATAAATTAGGGTTCAATATTTATGTCATTGCAATTAATTTATTATGTTAATATCTACCAAATGCATACAACTTCATGAAGTTAGCACCATAGTCCACTTAATCACATATCCCAGTCACTTTAAACTAAGGGGATGTTTAGTATTGTTATTTGATTTTGGTTTTGGTTTTGGTTTTTGTGTGTTTTCATTGGGTTTTGTGTATTTTTTATTTTTGTGCTATTTTTTGTTTCTGTGTTTTTTTGTGTGTTTAAGAGAACATAAACAAAAAATGGAAATGCAAAACATTTCCAACTAAGCTATAAATTACTTGGTCACAAAACACACCTTTTATGCTTGCTTTACTTTCCCATTTCACTTTGTTTCAAATGTTGTACAAGAGTTTGGGTTCCTAAGATAAAAGGAAAAATGAAGAACAAGGTAGTTACATTTGCATTTTATTTCATCTATCATTAATAGTTATTGATTATCTGGTTATTTGTAGTTACTTTGTTATTACCCAAACCGTGTTGTTGTCATTTTATTTGAGCTTTATGTTTGCTTAAGAATTAAATTTCACATCTCTAACTAACTTTTTACTTATTTTTCTCCTTTTACCTAAATGAAAACATGTGAAATGAGGTTTGTTATAGAGAAAAGATTTTCGACTTAGTCTATGCATTATTAATTTAGCAGAGGACATGGGTAAAAAACATGGGCTTTAGGGACTTATGCAAGATGTAGTGAATTCCTATAAGGTCCAAACTTTATTACTAGTTATGCCTTCACTACAATGTTGATGACAGCACCCTGACTATTAGGGATGATTTTGTGGAGGAGATAATTATGACACAATGGCAACAATTGTGAGAGTCCTAAATGAGACTCATCAAGTTCCAAACATGGTGGACAAGACCCAAATTTCATGTATTTCAAGAGAATATGAAGCACGGGATAAAAAGATTGTGATAGATTGTGTGAAAGAAAAAATCATAAAAGCAAATTTAGAACAATGCTTTCAAAGAAATTTCCCACTCTATTGTCTTAAACTGTCTCTTTGCCTAAGCCATCCTATTGGGATTAATGCAGACTTATTGCCTATGGTAACTTATGTTCAATGTTGTGAGGAGCTTAGCTAGGAATAGTTTATAATTAACCATTTACATTAGCAAGCACTTCGATTACATGAGGCACATGAGTCTACAGGAGAGGCAATTGAAATGGGTAGATATGTTGCCATTTTGATAATTAGTGACAAATACAATATTTACAATGATTTTCTTTCATCTATCTTTTTCTTCATAATCAAATAATTAAACATAATTTTATTTTTGACAAAACTGCAGATCTTCTATTTAAATTGCCTTGTACCTTTATGTAATATCAAATAGGCAACTACACTGTGGATTAGTGTATTAATATTGATGAGGTGATATAAATTGGCATGACTGACCCCTACGAATATGGAAAAATGAAGGTATGCAACTCCCAACTAAGTATGTTACATGTGGTAGACCCATATCACAGTAAATTAACTTGTACTTTGTAAAATTAGTAGAAATGTAAAATCAACTACAAATTTGCACATTCAACCACACAAGGTCTAGCATCCGACTCTATAATGGGAACCAGGCAACTCATCTAGAACACTCCGAACAAGTGTTACGTTAAGAAATGTTATTATTTAAAGTGTGTTTAGTGTGAATTGTATTGGAACACGTATCCAACTAATTTTGGAATGACATAACTTAGAACAAGGTGACTACACAATGGATCCATATAAATGATACTAGGAAAGTTTCCATCTAAATTAACACAATGGAGCTCATTATTAAAGTAAAAGATGAATTTGATGGTGTAATAATTTAAAGGGTGATGGAATCTAATTTATGGATTTTTTTCTTCGGATTTATAAACTTGCAAACATGAATATTATTATCATCATTGATAGTAATCAAAAGAGTGAATCCTACCCATCTACAGATTTCCTGCCATTGAATTGTTTTGTATATGATCCTATAAATATGGAAGCCAAAGGAATGGATATTAACAAGGATCGCAAATTATTCCACAAAACTAATTTTAAAATTTACAATGAAATCTTACTCTAATGATATCTAGACTGAAAGGAACAACACTCTACCAGCTAAAAGAATATGCAGAGGGCTTGTTGTTTAAGATGTGGATACGACCCAATTAATAAATCATTCTCATTACAAAAGGAGAGATGCATTGAAAGTATACCAAATCTGAGGTCTGAATCTGGAGATGTTGATGAGGACATCAAGCCATAACATCAAACTAAATGAAAATGCTTTAAACAGTTGATAACTTTTCAATACTTTATGTTTCCCTTGTTAACTTCAACATGTTCAACATACTTATGTTTTTAAAATTGTTCCTTAGTAAAAACGAAAGAGCAACATCAAAAGCCCAACATCAACCACATAGGGGTTAAGATCCAATCATTGGCTACATGTTTTAGAAGCCTTACATCTTCTTAATGAAGCCAAATTTAAAGCTTTTACTTCTAATCTTGTAAAGAAGAGTACAATAGATGTAAGTGGCGAACCTAACTTTTTGGTCTCTTCTTGTAAGAAAGTAAGGGAAGGAGTGCAAATTGATTACGTGCACATAAAATGCCAACAGATAAGAGCCTTTTGGTATCATGGTAATTATTTTTAATTTTTGACTTTCTTAGTTGATTTTCATTGTTCAAACCAATAATTGTACAAACATTACATTTTTGTAACATGAACTAAGGTCTATCTAAAAAGATACTCAAAGCATGGAGCTTATTGTCATTAAGTATTCTGATATCATGAGCTATTTAGTTAGACAAAGTCATCTCACAAAAAATGTAATACAAGAAAGGACAAAGTGTCTCTTCTGGCTAAATGTTAATTAAATTACTAATTCATAAAATCATTAGTCAAAATTTTTTACGATCGTAGTTTATCAAGGGATTCATCTTTGTGCTCATAATGGAGAACTGAGAAATATAGGAAATGTTTACCGACTTTTTTATGGATACCATGTTCATAGTAATTGTCTGAAAAGTTCTAAATCATATTCCAAACTTAGTCTAATGATGTGCCTTAATATTTTAATTTTGATTCATAGAAATCATAAGCTAATAATTCTTGTCTCTCAAGCAAATGTATATAAGGTGCTAAACTGAGCCACGCAGGAAAAGCATTAGATGTTGATGCTTTATGTAAAATTATAGACAAGTAAACCTCAACAATAATGTAGGAAGAGCATATATATATATATATATATATGCCATAAGTTCCTCACAAGTTTGTTGTTTTGATTGTTAAAGGGAAAATCATTTATGCATCCTATAGTTGGTTGTTTATTGTTTCCCTAGTGTTATACTTTTAATCACTTATGCATCTTCTGCAAAATGGATGCAGTTATTAATCCCTATTATTATGGATCAACATTAGTGGTATTGCTATGTCAAGTTAAAATATACAAAGATAATTATAATTGAATTAGATATAGTTGTCGATAAGGCAAAGGCACTTATTGCACAAGGACTGATTTGTAGTCCACAATGTTGTCGTTTAAAAACAAAATTTAACTACTATCTTAATCATAATCATATTATTTTTCATAACTCTACTCTTTTGTAAGCCTTGGTTTTAACCAAGGTAATGACACTCCTAAGCATGGATTACAACCCAGAGGTACTTTGTTCTATGTTTCAAATCGTGTACAACTAAAAATTTCCATAACAATAGCACAGGGTTGTTTCCCTTCTCAATCCATTATCGTTTCATTTCAATTACCTTTACTAGTGAATATCCATTTACCTTATTAGTACTAATTATATTCTACTTCTTTCATATCATATTTATTGTTATTACGATAATCATGGCTACTTATGAAATCCACATGAATAAACCAACAATCTTGTAATTTCTGATAGGATTACATAGAAATGATGAAGGAATTTACATGTTCTTAGCACTATAATTTTGGGACGGGTCATAGTTGACAAGACACCAATTATTGGTAAATGTACGTACTAATAAGCAATGAATTTTTAATAGTACAGTAAGAGTTTAACAATGAATTTTGCATTTTACATTACGATGTTCATAACATAACATCAATGGAGCAAATAGTTTGCAATAGAGGCATTCACAACAAACACATACTCACCTATACAACAGGATCATGTTAAGCAAATGGTATATCGTGACGGACAACTATTAGATTTAGATGGTATCTTTTTAATCATCTCAAAGCGAAACATTTTGAAACACAAGCAAGCCTTGTATTATATAAGTAAATTTATGTTATTCCCATATTCAAACCCCTCAACATTTGGAATCTACTATCATTGTAAATGATTTGAGACACAGTTGATTGTTTTCATGTTTTATGATGTACTTTGTATTATGTGTGCGCATTTTTCATTATGCATGGTTGGAAGAATCTTTCTACACTCTCTTATTGCATTACTACATTCATAAATAACCTACAAATGCATGGTATTGTGAATAAATGACATCATTTAGACATTGTATGTAACTAAAATTATAGAGGGATCGTCAACTCCTGTGCGATCATGCACACGTACTGCATGAACTCAACGGTTTTTGGTACACATTTATATTTTTAAATGCATTTCCTTCTTCTTAATCACTAGTTATTAAGAAGGGCAAACTTCCTAAATTTAAGTAATACATTCAGTGGTTTGGAACATTAAGGTCTCAATATGGATTAAAATTTGCACTTAATCCACCTATGCGAATGGTTTTTCTTGTTCTTAACCTAAAACAAGTACATTCAAGAAAGATAGAGTTGTTACTCAATTTTTGTAGCATATCTATCATTATGCATTTGTTTGTTTGTTTACAACTTCCATTCATATCAAAAAAATCATTTTCAAGGCCGGCTCCATTCATCATAACTTCATGTATTTGAACTCCATGTATGTGATCTCATTATCCATTTCTTTTGGGATAATAGTTACACAGGTGAGCAACCTTTTTGAATTTTTTCAGTTGAGTGAGCAAATTTTTCAATTGATTGACTAACTTTTAAACAATTTTTCACTTAAGATAAAAACGTTAATTCTGTTATGTCAATGCTGATGTGGCAAACGGACTTTGCCATATCAGCATTCATATAGCAAAAGTATCACGTCAACGTCCATGTGTACACATCCTAATCTTTAAAATTTTTCAATTCAGTGAGTAACCTTTAAAAAAATTTTAATTAAGTAAGAAATCTTCTAAAAATTTCAGTTCAGTGAGTAATCTTTGAAATTTTATTCAATTTAGGTCAAAATTATTTTTTTTCTTATAAAAATAACAAATGATTAATACACCAATATTTTATTAGGAAGTATTGTATAACGACTTCTAAATTTAATTAAAAATTGTATAATTTATTCCTGTAAAAGATTGAAATTTTAGTTATTGAAATAGAATAATTTTTAATTAGAAATAATTTTACAGTAGATATTGTAAAAATTATATTTTCAATAGAATAATTTTTAATTATTCAAAAATATTTTATAATTGAATATTTTCAATTCAATTTAAGCATATAAAAATTTTAAA
>JAOXYD010163768.1:0-10211 GCA_028565735.1 Pinacopodium congolense | reverse complement strand
TTTTTTTCCACAATTTATAGACTACGATGAAATAAATGATAAATCAAATCACTATCAAACAAACTATGCTCAAGTGATAAACAGATAAATCCCTCCCCTACACTTAAATTAAACATGGTCCTCAATGTTTGAAAAAGAAATGAAATGCATAAGGTAGGAAAAGAGGGAAAGAAATACACCCGTATGATATATTCTTGAAGTCCATCAATGTATTGGGATTGATTTGCAGTAACTGAAATAAAGAAAACCAAAAATAACACAGAGAAATAGCCAAAAAGGAGCTCCACTCATATATATGTGAATAGTCAGTACAAAAGGAGCAATCCAAGTAAAAATATATAGTCCTCAGATCTGAACTGAAAAACAAAAGCAATAAACAAATATGGTAAGTGCATCATTAAGGAAAATATATGTTTGAGAATAATGACTACTATATTAAAAAAAATTTGTTGTACATTTCACTTAAGGTGGAAAACTGAAATGATGATAATTTAAGAACTTTGGATTTTAGAAATCCAAATCATATGGTAAGAGCAAAAGCCTCTTATCTTACTACTTGAAATAATGATGATTCCTAAGAGAAATATTGTGACTCAATATAAGAAGCTTGTAAGGAATGTAATATGTGTAAAAGCAAAATATCCCTGATTTACGTAATATAGATGAATATTATGTATGAATTAGAGGAGTATGATCATGCCTAGAACATACGGTTCATAAGGATATTACACTTATAGTCTCTTAATGATTGACTTATGGTCATTCACTCATTCATTGTCAATTTTAAAATATAAATAAATAAAAGATAATAAAAATTGGAAGTTAATGCATTCAATACTGAGGCATTTGAAGCAAATTTCAAACATTATTAGTGAAATGAGAGATATTCATCATGTCTTTTCAAATATGTAACAAGTGAAAGTTTTTCACTCTATCTACCTCTGAATTATATGGTATATGAAATTTCATTCAAACTACAAGAATCAAGGTTTCTATAAGGTGCCTATCATGAATGTCTTAAGGCTTTCACACCATATTGTAAAGGCTACATAATTGAGATATACTTATAAGAACATGAAAATATGGGGGAAAAGTGTTTCATAGTTCTTAGGATTTTAAGTTATGACTAAGGTGATCAATATGAGAAAATTTGTTGTCGTGCCTTTAGATAGTCTAAGATTCAATATTACTTTTCTGTGGTGGAAAATGATAAAGCCCTTAGAAAATATATCAATTTTCTATAGTGGAAAATGATGAGACTTTTAGAACAATATTGATCATCATTTTATGTTAGATGTTTTTGCAAGTATTAAATGACAGTTAAGCAAAATTGTTGCTTCCTTTCCATATTTAACACTTGTAATAATATGCTTGTTAGACTTGGTTAGATTGGACAAAAATCTAACAAGTTAGTTAGCCAAATGAGCTTGTTTTTAAAGGCCTACTTCATATAGATTTTTCTACTAGTGACCATAGTCCTGCATCATGTAGAATTTTTTTACTAATGACCATAGTTTAACCAATAAAATTGTATAATAAACCATTTTTTATGGTATAAAGAGCTAATAATTTATCATAGTAAACTCGTTATGATATTTATGGTAGACTAAATGTGATATTTATAGCATAGGGTTAATTATTCCATCACCATTATGACTGAATATAATTGATATATTAATATCTACTTGATTTCTTATAATTCAAAGCATTGGGTTGCTTCTAATTGTTTACACTTCTTAAAGAATCAATGAGATAAATCAAATAATTACTTTAAGAACTGGTCAAAGATAAGTGCTTTTTAGCGTACTTGTTTATTCACTTCAAAGGTCATGTGTTGAAAATTGAAGAAATAGAAAATTAACTATTCCATAAATGTATTATACAAATGGTGATGAAAAGAGAAGAACTATAACTCTTCTTAAAATCGTGAAGTCTCTAATGAAGTAAGCAAAGTTGGCTTAGAGCCTATTAGGATGCTATGTAATTGATGAATAAATATAGTTACCTATATGCCTGTAAAATTAGATATTAAACACCAAATTTGTTATTAAGAGTTAAGAGACCTTATTTCTCACATTTCAAGGAAAGTGCTATATGATCAGTCTAATGGTGATTGTGAAATACCTAAGTTTTAAAACATAAATTACCAAGAACACACTAAATAATATCATAATATATGAAAAAGGCAAGGGAACCTATCAGATGTAATATAGTTAGGTTAAGTCTAGGTGTTGAAACATAAGAACAACTATAGCTAATAAATTCCTAGCTAAATCTACCTAGCTACTCAAAAGATCAAAATTGACTAATCGATTTAATAATTAAAAGAAACAAAATTATTTAAATAGAATTCCTAGACTAAATTATAAGGAGAAATAGTTAATGATGAAGGTAGGATTCAGGTATTTAATCCCTCTAGGATGTGTACATACTCTTTATTTATCTTTCTTTAACTCGAATTCCCGATTTATTAGACCATAGATTCACTAATGTAAATTACACTCATTCTCAAGCAATGCATCTGTTTAATTCAATTAAACTAGGTGAAAGTTATCTCTATCTCATTCTATCAAATTAAATGCATTAACCTATTCTATGGATCCTATTATTTTGGTTAAATTTACATCTAACCCAAAAATATTTTATAAGACTATCTTTAACTCCCCATGCAAGATGTTTTATTCATGGAATGATCTAATGTATATAAGAAATTTTGCAATCACAATCATACACATAATCAAAGCTTCAAAATCATCATTTACGTTTGCATAACAATTGAATCCAAAGTAATTAACATCCATGAACAAATATAATTCAAAACCAAGTACTCAAGAGTTCAAACAAGAATAATAAAAAGAACTACATCTTAGAGTTCATGAAAACCTAAATCCTATAAGGAGTTTAGGTCCTAAACATAGTTTTAATCACGCAAAAAGACCAAAGGAATAAGAAAGCTCATGATAAGTCTTCTTGAATCTTGAAATCTTGATGTTTAATGGTGAAATCCTTCCTTGAACCTTGAGCTCTTGCCTTTAGATGCTTCGCTTCCTTTCCTTTAATCTTGGTTAAAATCCTTTAAGAATAACGTAGAATGTGTTCTATAATGTTTGACAGCTAAATAGAGGTTTTTTTTTTCAGTAATAAAAGCACCTAAAAACCTAAAAAATTATCATGTATGGATTGAGGAGGCGTCTTGATTAAAGGCAGTGATTCCCAATGAAGAGAAATCATGGGCATCATCATGGGCATAATGATGCATGCGATGATGAAAACTCTTTGCATCCTTTGGTTTTTTTGTGATATCTTCTATATTCTTCATCCAATTGCCATGAAATTTGGTATGTGACATGTTGTTCTAGCACCTTATAAAATTTGATAACAATTGGAGCTCTAAAATTACACATAATGCTTTCCCTAAGTCATCTATACCAAATCCGATGCTCAATTGAGCCTATTTTGATCTTTCGTTTGTGAACTCTTCATGGATGACCAAATAACCTTGGAATTTCGTGTACAACTTCATAACCTGATGCTTTATGTCTCTAAAGTAATTCTAAACCTCTTCTATCTCTAAAAGTATGTCAAAATGTCCACCAAAATCCTATAAAATGAATGCAGACATAGAAATAATTGAGCAATATCACATTTATAGATTTTTAATTCAATAATCACATAATTCACATAAACTTACCCTTAAAATCAATTCAATCAAGCACTAAATCATGTCTAAAATATGTATACTTTAAGTAATTGGATTTATGTAACAAGCATCATATTCTTAAAGGATGAATTCTTGAAGCAAAGAGAAGAAAGTTTAACTCTTATCTCGATATGAGATATTGAATCAAAATGATCTAGCACGTTAAGATCAAATGCATGTGATACATCTGAGTGGGAGAAATTAAGGAGATTATAATTTAGTTTTTTTTATCATGACAATTGCAACTCAGTGGGAGTCCTTTACCACAGCCTGATTCGAGTGGGAGTAATATAAGACTGGTGAGATATTTTGTTTTTTAAATCTTTTGCGTGTGCCAATATTAAGAGTGGATGAATCCCTAGATGACATTTTGACATTAAAGGGAAAAATGTAGTAGTAATTCAAAAAAAAGACTTATTAGTCTAATCATGTGGGAAAGACTCCATCTTATTTTTCTAACGATGAACACATGAGTTATTAAAGAATAATGAATGTTAGCAAGCTTTATCTGAGAATAAGATTTAGATACTTATCCTAAAGGACTTATTGCCATAAAGTATAAATGAGTTCTCAAATGTTAATTGAAAGAGTGATGTAACTTTAATAGTTAAACAACATAAAATTAAATATGAGAAGACATTCTCATTTATTATGAGATTTACATTTGTTTGACTAGTTATAAATTTAGTAGTTAAAATGGATCTTATTTTATAGTAAGTGGATGTAAAAGGCTACATGTTCTTAAATGGAAAACAAAATAAAGAACAATTAATAGGTTTTGTTTTCATGGACCAAGAACTTTACAGGTTTCGATTGTTATCATCAATTTATGGTCAAAAGCAGTTTCAAATTTAGTGGCATATGTTTTTCATATAGTAATAATGTAATATGATTCATAAAGATCACTAAATATTTATTATAAGATCTAATGATAAAAATGTGAATTTATTAAAATGATTGAAATGATTTAATTTTGCTATTATGAACTACATATACAACAAAAGCATGCTTGAATAGCTCTGTATGCAAGTTTGTAAACTTTTCATATTGTTATTTCTAAATGTGAGCAATTAAGCAATAGGTTGTACTTGTAGATGCCATATAAAGAGAAGAAACTGATAATCTCTTATGTATGTATAACATATTGAAAGGCAATAGTAGAGAGCTAAAATGTCAAAATTGAACCAAACATATAAACATTAGCAAAATTATCTCATAAGGACATGGTAGCTTAGACAAAATTGACCATTCTATGTGACTATGTCAGTTATGCTAATTTTTTTGTCATTGGGTATTTAATGCAGAATATGTTTGATTGCGTATTAAGAATCATTATTTTTTAAAACAAATTTATATGAAAAATTATCCTAAAAATACGAGAATACTTGATTTTGAATTAAGTATTCAATTTTAGAATGAATAATGGAATGATTATTGAACATTCTATTTTAGATATTAGATGTATGATGGACAGATATAAGATGCCTTCCCAAATAGGTGATCACCTTTATTACTTTTTAGCAATAGAGATTAGATAGCTTTAAGCTATTTTTCTAGGTCATAAAATAAGAGCTCAAGGTTTAAAACACGAATGTTAAAGTGAAGTATGATGACAATTACAAACAATTATTAGTTATAATATAAATCTTAAAAAATGATATATTCATTCAATTTATCTTAGTTAGCCAAATGTGAGTTTTGAAAAGTGGATTAAGTAAATAATTAAGTGAACTCAAGTTAGGTATTAGGTATACATAAACTATCATTTATACAATATTTGAGGAAAGACTTATGCTCTGTTAAAAGAGGGTCAATACTATGACACATGAATCATACCATGTGTGCATCATCAACCAATATGGATAATGTAAGTCATATTCTCAATTTATATTGTGTGAGGAACCTTTTGAGGCTATGTAGACTGATATCTCTTAAAGCATACATAATTTAGACATGATTTAGTGCTTGTTTGAATTGGTTTTGATGGTAAATCCATGTGAATTATGTGTATATTGAGTTAAAACTTTTGAATGAGATGTTGCTTAGCCATTTCTATATTTGACTATGTTTTTATAGAATTTTGGTGAGCAATTCAACGTATTTTTGGAAGGTGTAGAATCACTTTGAAGACTTAAAGCTTCATGTTATAAAGTTTCACGTCAAATTTCAAAGTTATTTGACAAGCCATGAAGAGTGCACAAGGAAAAGAATAAGAGAAGCTTAATTAAGCACCAAATTTAGTGCATTTGGTGCAACTGAATGAGGCGAAACATTAGGTGCACTTTTGAAGCTCAAATTTTTATGAAATTTATAAAGTTGCAAGAACAACCTGTGAGGAATTTCTATAAAATATTTCATTAAAATTGGATGAAGAATGGAGGAGCTATCACAAGAATACCAATTAGAGAAAAAATTTGGTGAATCACGGGCATCATCATGCCTGTGATTTTAGTCTAGTACACTATGATGCTGACTGTGATAAAGACGCCCTCCTTATCTACAAATAATCTAATTTTAGGTTTTTAAGTGATTCACTTGCTATAAAACACATTCATTTAGACGTTAAAGGTCACACATCAAGTTTTAGGTTATTCTTGAAAGGTTTCATCCAATAATGAAGGAAGAGGAAGCATCCAAAGGCAAAACCTTAAGGATTAAGGAAATATTTCACCATTATTGATAGGAATTTTCATTGATTTTGAGTGCATATTTTATTGTAATTGTTGCCCATTTTATTGTTGAATCACATCAATATAAGGCTATTTGTGTTTATTTCAGGTGTATGATTTATTATAAGCAAGTTGGAGGAAATTCGAGCTTGATTAGGGCAAAATAAGGTAGGAAGTTTGAGTGTTATGTAATGCCTTCAGTCAGTCAATTGATCTCAACATTTGGTCAATCAATATCTTTTATTCAGTCGACCAAATCATCGATATTAATCGACTGGTCCTTTGTTTTAATGCATTTGGTCAATCGAACAATCTACATTGGTCTACCGATCTTGGTGTCCAGCTTTTTAATTCCTGCATTTCATGCCTTCATCAATGGCGTTTCATTAAAAGGGCACCATAGCCTAGAGAATTTAAGCAATAATTCAAACACTTCCAGGAATATTCATTCATACGGAGATAGCTATATACATTCAGAGAGTAGAGTGACGGAGAGACAGAGAGACACTGAGAGGGGTAGCATCCATGTGAAGCTCCTTGCGCAGCGTATATTTTAGCTTACAATTTTCTTCTTGGACATAAGACCACAAAGCCATCGAGAGGAGACAACTGGAGCCTTTCAATCCATCCATTCAGCTACTATTTTAATTTGTTTCTTAATTATGTTCTTAATATTTCTGGATCTTTCAACGATTTAATTGTTGCGCTTCTGGTCTTTATGTGTTTAATCTTTGGTCGATTTTTTTTGTCCAGGTTTTGATTCTATAACTTAAATATTTGTTCAGTTGTTTTATTTTGTGATGTAATTAATGGAAACATTAGTTTTGACCATGACTTATGTTATATTGATGAATATGAGTGAGTAGGTGTGTTTAGTTGAGGTTCGGACCAATATTAGATTAGGATATATTTTGTGTTGATGATTCTTGTTTAATTAAATGCTTATTGAGCCTTGTTTAGCTTGATCACCTAGATTAAGGCCTTAGGTAATTGAATGTCTTAATCATTGATGCTTGGTTTCTAGAAAACCAATTATGCAACATACTTGAGACTAAATGTAAACCAACCTTAGGATCTTGTGTGAGGATACCTAAGATTAATATATTAAATTTTAGGCCTATTGTGTTCAATGCTCTTTATTCTAATTTATCTAGGGACCAATTAGATGAGTTAAAAATAAAGAAGAAAAGGAATACCTAGGAACCTTGGGTATAACTTGTTTAAGTGAGGTTAATCCTGAATTTATGCACTGTTATCACTTTTAAGCACCTAGTCTAATTGAATTCCAATACCTCAATCATTTTTCTATCATTTGGTCTAGTTCATTGCATTTAGTTCATACCTTGCATCTTTGATATTTTTTTAATCTCGCTTACCTTGTTTGTTTGAATTAATCTTTCAATCAATCAATTCTTAATCTTCTAAGTAATTTTACATTGTTGAAGTTAATTGTCTTGCATGTTAAAATCCCTTAAGTACGAGACTCGGTTCTTACTGTTTTATTTACTACTTGTTGAAGAGGTACGCTTGCCTCTGAGTTGGTCTAGGCTAGCATTTGATTTATATTACTCTGTTTAGACTGCAACAACCATCCAACATCAAGGTTTCAAGGATTTAAGAAGACTTATCATGAGCTTTCTTATTACTTTCTTCTTTATGCTTATTTGTGTGATTGAAAAATGTGTAAGACCTAAATTCTTTATAGGATTTGAATTTTTATGAACTTTAGGATATAGTACTCTTGTTATTCTTATTTTTAACTCTTAAGTTCTAGGTTTTTGAATTAGATTTTTTCATGGATATTAATTACTTTGGATTCAATTATTATGCGAACGTAAACGTTGATTTCAAAGCTTTGATTATGCGTATGATTGAAATTGAGAAATTTCTTGTATGCATTAGATCATGCAATGAATGAAACATCTTGCATGGGGACCTAAAGATAGACTTACATAAGATGTACCGATTAGATGTAAATTTATCCAAAATAATAAGTTTTATAAAATAGATTAATCTATTCAGTCAATAGAGAAGAATAAAGAGAACTTTTTCCTAATTTAATTAATTCGAATAAAGTTACATAACTTAAGAAAAAAATGTAATTTACATTAGAGAATCTAAGATATAACAAATCTAGAATTCGAGTTAAAGCAGGATAAACAATGAATACTGCATATCTTAGAGAGATTAATTACCTGAATTCTACCTTCATCATTGAGTTGTTCTTCTTATAAGTTTGTCTAGGAATTTTATTTTAATTGTTTTATTTCTTTTAATCATCAAATCATTAAATCAACCTTTCACTTTTGAGTAACTAGCTAACTTTAAATAGGAATTCATTAGTAATAGCATTCTTTGTAATTCGACATTTAGATTCATCATAACTATATTGCATTTGATAGGTACACTTACCTTTTCGTGTGTTTTGATATTGTTTAATGTGTTCTTAGTTATTTATCTTTTAAAACTTAAATAGGCACACAACACATCATGGATTTCAAAATTTTAAGTATCCTTTTACTCGGGTTCTAATTCTAGAGAATTAAATTAATGATTGCAATATTAGAATATTACTTGAAAAATTATATTTGGTTCGATATAATAGAACATTCTAGAAAAGCAAGTTAATTTGATTTAAAGGGTTGAGAACCGAGGATGATCGATATAAATTCAAATCGACATTGCGAAGTATTTAAAAGAGTCACCTTTTGTGTAGAAAGCAGTATGAATATAAAACATATATGAATTGAGAATAAGATAATGAACAATGAAATAAACGATATGAGGTACAACATACTAAATCTACTTATAGATCGATTTATTAGTCAAGATGCTATATATTCCAAATAGATGTATGACTATGTGCTTTCATAATATGCTAGTCACACGAGTTGTGCATATATTTTAAATTCGATATAATATTTTGGTAATATTTCCATTTATGTTACAATCCTTATTAAGCTTGCAATCAAAACGAATTTGATTATAATTTGATATTTTCTTATTAAAGTAAACCTTTCTATGTTGGATTATGGAAACCGAGTCTGCAATCGGTTCTGAAATAGTTCTAAAGCTGATTTTGGAAACCAAATTTGTTTCAGTTTTCTAGATGTGACGATGGTGGCTAAACCGTTGTTCGTTGGAGCTGCTAAGGATCACACGAGAGAAGACAATCGTCAATATTCGATAGCAATGACAGATGTGACGGTGATGGTAGCTGGGTGCCCTCGCCCCTTGTCAGCTCGAGGAAAATACAGAGGTGTGGAGCTCCTCTTCTCGTAGGCTACTACTAGAGAGTTCTGGTGGTGCTTGTTGGTTTGTTATTTAGTCTCCTGCTGGCATTATGACCTTAGCAGTAGCTTGGGGGCTATTTTATTTTGGTTGTCAATAATGGCGGAAAATCATTGCGTAACGTAGTTGAAAAAGCTCTACTGTCGACCACCGTTCGGTTTATGGATTCTTAACTACTTTGTTGATTAAGAAATGTTATTAGTTCTAAAGTAGAACTAAAAATGTTATGTATTATGCACTAAGGTAATACTAAGCACCCCAGAAACAGGGGGTGTTATTCCAGGGCTCCCAATTTCTGGGCCGTAGTCGGCTCCTATGCACTATTATTCTAAAGAAAACTTGACAGACAAATGGATTAAAGGCATATTATTAAGTATTCATTAATTTAAAACAAACGCTGTCGAGGATGCTAGACTACCCACTCGAAGTTAGCGGTGATAGTCCAAAGTCAGTTGTAGTCTCGACTGCGCTGGTGAGATCTAATGGTATGTTTGGTTGGGGGAATAGTTATTCTATTCTCCCTCTATTCTTAAGGAATAGTCATTCTTATA
>JAOXYD010163757.1:0-10211 GCA_028565735.1 Pinacopodium congolense | reverse complement strand
ACTTCCTAAATTTTAAGCTTATTACCTAAGTTTGAAGCATAACCAAACTTCAGGATAGGACCAATAGAGATAAGTCAATTTCTTAACCATAGCGCTGCCTTGATTTAGTAAAGACCCTATATTATGCATCACTAACCTCTAAATCAATTAAATCATCAACCACCAAAGCTTCACTAAATAATTTAGGAAAGTAATATGTGGCTCTTTTACAATTGATTGGAAATTTTTTAGGATTTTTATATTAGATTTTAGTTATTTATTTTCTTAACTCATAAAACTGAGTATTCTCTAGATAATTTTAATTCGATTGACTTAGTACTTGCATCATATAAACTTCCTCAAGGGATGGATACTCAGAGTCTTAAATATATTCCACTTTATTACTTTATTCGACTGGTACAATTGTCGAAATGTTGGAGCTTTATTTGGTTAAATCTAAGCCTTTAAATCACTTGTTTCTTACTATTTATTTACATAATGAAAGAACATGTGGTTTAAGTTTCATCTTTGTTGTTCTTTATTATATATGGAGTTTTAATCTAAATTTGAGCTAAAGATAGGTTCCTAAGTGAATTTATTAAGTTTCTATTACATTTTAGATTATAATTTTTGTTTATTTTGAATGCTTAATGGTTATTTTTAAGTTGGCCACATGAGATAAAGTTGAAAGATAATTAAGGATCATTGAAATCTACTTTAATCATTGGGAAAATCAATAAAAGACATGATTTTAATTCAGTAGATGATTAATCACTTCTTAATCCTGAGGGTGTTAATATAGAAATAAGGTATTTTTAGGTTAAACTTCTCGAAATTTAACCCTATTACCTAAAATTGATAAATGATCAAACTTCAATTGAGGTTAATTGGAGATAAGGCATTGTCTTGATTCAATAAAGATACACTAGATTAGATATTCCAACCTTTTCATAACTCAATTGAATCATTTAAAGCCTAAACCTTAGCTATTTATTCAATTTGGTAAATTTTAAAGCAATTTGGAATCCTTTTCATTGTTGGAAAGAATTTAGACTAATTAGTTGTTCTAACCTTTTAATTGGCAATCTTGAGCTCTCTAGAAAATTGCAATCCGAGTGAGCTAATGCTCATTAAAATTTTCCTGTGGGATCGACATACTCATTGTAGTTTGTGTTAAATTTTATTTTGTTTTCATGATAATTTATTTATTTATTTTAGCTTATTTAGTGTTATATCAACCAATAACAACCCACATTCGACAATTCTCAATTCACAACTTGTAAGAACTCTGAATGGTTTACAACTTATATACCAAATGATATTATAGTTGAGTGATCAATAGATTTAGATGCAAAGTTCGATGTTTCTAGTGTCTTTTATGCGCTCCAGTGGATTTCAATTATGGCATTAGCTGACGCATACTATCTTGTGTTAGTTTGCAAATTTTTTGCCGGCAACAATGAAAAGAATGGCCCAAATGTACTTGACATTGAATCCATGGTGTGAGATACACTATCATGATTACTCATTGCTTTTTGTCTACATTTTTAAGGGTATTGGACATAGGAAGCACATATGTGCTTAAGGTGAATAATTTACAAGGTGATTATGTTGCAATTGATCCTTAATTTTCTATTGTCAAAGGTCGTACTACTTTAGGATTTCTTAACCCTCCTGATAAATAAGGTTATCTTACATATTAACGTATTGCAAGAGATCAAATTGCAATGGAACTCTTAAGTTCTAATGTGATTTTAAGGGAAAATGGTCTTAACAAGATTCAATTTACCGATACATATATTTTTTGTAAGATTCTTCATGAATTATGTGCCATCGAGGGCCTTCCTTTAACTAGAATTTTTTTCAGAGTATATGTAACATGGTTAGTTTCACTTGACCGAACAAAAACTTCTGTTTTCTGTGTTAACTCATGAGGATCTTTAAGGAAGCAAGTGTTTCTTTCATGGGTTAGGTGGCCATCTAGCCTAGTAGTCCTTCTACCATCTCTTACTCTACTTTGAAGATAGGGATATATGTTTGAGTCAAAGGTGAATGGCGGAATTCCTTCAAATACTATTTCATGTGGGTGAGCGAGTAGAAAATTTATATATTCTAGCACCTGTGCTTTAGCCAACTCCTAAGGAGGGTATTAGATAGGCTTCCTTTGAGGTAACTTCGAGTGTGCATAGGACACCACTAGAAAATACTATTCCTACCTATGTACCTTCTTTTGATCCACTTACCAGTGACTTGATGTCTATTCTTTTGAGGAACAGAGTCATATAAGGTATAGATTTTCTAGGCATAGTTTCCATTAGTTCTCCAATGGATCTCCTAGAGCAACAAATGGACTAGTTCAAGGAGAACCAACGATCTCGTGACCAGAGTCCTAGTTTTTAGCTATCTATGGAATGCTCCTTTTATTCATAGTCATATGATTTTATTATTTACTTTTAGTGTGATTTTCCTTCAGTGTTTCAATTGTATTTTGTTTCTTCAATTGTCTTTTGGTTGCTTATCATGTATTTTGGATCTTCTAATTATTTTGGCTATATTGTGTACTTTGATGAGATATTTATAACTATGGAGCATTGATTTTCTTATTATTGTCCCTTCTACTTTCCTTTTCCATTTATAATTTTCAATGTGCTACAAGCAAAAAGATTGAATTTCAATGCGTACTTTAACAGAGCATCAAGTGATATTATCATTATTATTTAGGTGTTTTCTTTCACTTTTCTCCCATTATTCAGGTTTCTTAATGATTTTATGAACATTAAGGACAATGTTTAATTGAAGTGCAGGGGAGGGACAGATTGATGCACACTTATATTTTTTTTTTGTAAGTTTACCATTTTATCATTTTTTTCAAAATAATATATAATTTTTGGAAATTTTTTCTATTTCAATGCATATAATTGAATGTTTCCTTTTTATTTCAATTATTTTGATGATTGAAGATGATATATTATTAACTAATCATGTTAATTAACAAATGAACTTTGATTGCTCCATATTTTGGATAATGAATACTTGATGAGAATTATGATTTTCTATGTATAAAATGCATAGTCCAAAGTGATTTGGGACATCTTTTAAACATTTTCATACCTTATTTTAAGTTAAAATTAAAAAAATAAAAAACAAGAATTGAAAATAAAAAACAAGAAAGTTAAAAGTGAAAAAAATGAGAAAGTTTCATTCACTCTGCTGGCTTCGAACCAATTGGTCAAAGTTGAAGGGTGATATTAGTAACCAATTAATGTGAGGTGACTTAACTGAGTAACCAGGAATGTCAACATAAAATAATTATCTTCGTGTAAAAAATTGAATAACTTTTCAACCAATCCTTGAAGGCTCACATTTGTGTTTATGTTTATGGTTAATGAATAAAAAATCTAATTTTGTTTAAAAGAGTATTCATTTTGCTTTTCATATATTCATTTTATATACGGAAATGACTTTTGTAACTTAGGTTGAAGTTTGATGAAATATGAAGTCATTTAAAAATTTTTTTAATTACCATGCTTGATTAATAATATTATATCTTGATGATTTCTTTGATAGTTGAATGATTAAGGAAAAGTTTTCAAAAATGATGTTTGATCAATTGACCATTTTTCCTATGATTATATATTATTTTAAAATTAATGATTGATTGATTTTCTTGAGAACAAGTAAATTCTTAAGTGTGGGGGAATTAATAAGGATTAATTATATTGTATTTTCTATTGTATTTTAAAGCAAATTTACCCCTATTTTGATGTATTAATGTTTAATTTATGTTTGGAAATGTTAAAACTGCAAGTTAATCCCCAATTTGTTAGAAAAGATAAAAAAAAAAGGAGCAAAGCTAGAGTTAAACATGGGTTTTAACTACTTACCATTTAAGTCCCTGCAGACCTACATTTAAGTCAAGATTTGGAGTTAAATGTACGCAGTTAAGTAATATTTGTTTAGGTTCTTTTTAAATGTATTTTAAGTAGCTATCATGAATTTTTTGCAGCCACTTACAGAGGGGATATATATTGAGCTAGAGAAGCCATTTTCACATAATTAACATAAACATTAGGCAATCAAATTTGAACTTTAATTAAATTTTCTTCTTCTTCTTTTTCAAGGTTATATTTTACTTTTCTGTTCCATTTTCCAACTTTGTGTTTAGATATTTCAAGTTGTTTTTAAAGATTCCAATAGTTTGATTAAGAGATTAAAGGTTGTATTACAATTTGGAGCTTCATTTGGTTCAATCTAAATCCTTAAATAACTTGTTTCTTACTCTTTATTTACATATATGCAAGAACATGATGTTTTAGTTATATCTTGATTGTTCATTTATATATTTTCATTTTTTAACCTGATCTTGAGCTAAGGATAGATTATTAAATGCTTTGATTGTGGTTCTAATTCATCTTAGAAGGTAATAGTCATTTATTTTGCATGCTTAGAGCTTATCTTATCTTAACCACTTAAGATAAAGTTGATAAATGATTAAGGATCCATGAACAACTACCTTGACCATTGGAAAAATCAATAAACAACATGATTTTAATCAATGAATGGCCAAACTTTGGTTATAAGGGTACTAGTCTTGAAACATGGAATTTTAGGATTATACTTCTTAAAATTTAAAGCTACTTCCTATATATATAGGTGGAATGATAGAGATAAGTAATTGAATTGACCATAACTTTGTCTTGATTCAATGAAGATACCCTAGATCAGGCATTAAAACCTTTTAGTAGTTCTCAGCTTCTTAAATTGCAATTTTAAGTTCTCTAGATAGTTGTAATATGAGTGATCGAATATTTGCAACATTTTCCTTATGAGTTCATTATCCAGAGTTTTAAAAATACTTTACTTTAATACTTATTAACCAGTATACTTGCTGAAACAATTAGTCTTAAATTAAATTTGATTTACATGTTTAAAGATTGATTTATTTAAGCTTATTTAATGTTGGGTTGACCAACAATAATCACTTGAATTTTAAACATTGAGTGGTTAAAATAGAAGGAATTTGTGTTAATTGTTTTTAAAATGATTTGGAATTTGTCAATGAAGTTGTTATACTATCCATTATACTCCATTGAGTTATCATGTACTATATTATGTATGGTTTAGTGGATTGCATTTTGGCTTATTGAATGCCTCCCTATTGTTCTTATCATCTGAATTTGATGTCTTTCCATTGAGTTTAAAGCTTGACACATGTCAAGGCCTATTATACACTTAATTTCATGTAATATCATTTGCTCGTTCTTTATACTTGTATTTTTTTTTTGAAAATTATGGCTTCTTGAAAGGAAAAGTGAAGAAGGATCTTCATGGCACACCCTCCTCATCCTAAAGCACTAGGATTGATACTTCGATTCTTCAATTCTAAAATTCCTAGCTCCTCATCAAATACATTGCATTATTGGTTCGGTCCATTGAACCTACTTGCTTCTTAGTTTTCGAGGATTTGGAGCAATTAAGCTTATCTATTGGTATTCTTTGACACCAATAATTACTGGGACAAGATACAATTGTGGTGATCAAGGACTTTAGATGCTAGAACCTTTTATGTGAATTATTGACAATCTTTAAGTTTAACAAGGCACCAGTGGGGACGGAGTATGAGAATGTAATAAAATTTTAGTTAGGTGATAAACAGTTTTTGATGACATATTGGGAGTTTACTTGAGCTTTAGGGATCCCAACAATTAGTCTTGGAACATATTAAAGACAAACCATTTAGTAGATCTATGATACGAGTTTATTTCAAATGACTTTTCATGATGTTCTTTATGAATTCACTTATATTTTGTGTTTAAATTGTTTATTTTTTTCCCACAATTGTTTAATTTGTATATGGAAACCCAATTGGAAGAGAAATCAAGAAAATTGTGAAGAATGGAGATGAATTAGGAGCACAATGTCAGGCTAATTCAACCCCACATTTTACTCCTAGAAACTAGTGTTTAACTTCTTTCTAGATTAAAAAGCGAGAGTATTACGGTGTCATTAGACTCCTATTTTAGAGTCATTATACTAGTAGTTGAGACAAAGACAGTTGGATCTCCTCATCTAATTGGTTGAAAGTTGCTAATTTAGTCCTACACTCCATAGACATATATATTGAAGGGTTAAACACATTTTTAGTAGCTAAAGAGAGATCAAATAAAGAGAGAAATCACAAGAAGTTCTAGTTTATGGCTTTTTTTCTCTTATTTTCCAACATTTTAATCTTATTTTGCATATTTATGTTGATATTTGAGGATTTTTAAAATGTTTGAGAATGTTTAGTGGTGCTTTTTAACCTATTTTCATATTTAAATCCACTCTTTCCCCTCATTTGTGTAAGAACATGATAAATATTATGATAATGATCTATTTCTTGCTTCAAATGAGTGGTTGAACCTATTTTTGGTATATATTCGTTCTAAAATGATCTAGATATGTGTTGAATGTATGTGTATGCATGATAAAAGTTTGTCTTTTACTTAAAAAATGAGAATAAATGTTATTCTAACCTAAACACTTGTAATAAAGTTAATAAACAAGTTGGGATTCGAGAAATCTACCTAATTTGATGAACCAATCATTAAGTAACTTGATTTATCTTGAGGGTTATAATATGAAAATTGGAATTTTTAGATTAAGCTGATTTCATATCCTTTATACCTAATACTTAAAGATTGATGCATGACCATAGTTCATCTTAAGTCATTAGAGAAAAAGCTTTTTCTTAACCATAGTTTGGCTTCGATTTAGAGAATTGACCCTAATAAAATTCCTTAAATGCATAATTAATCCATTTGGATCATTAAAGACCAATTCCATAACCTAATTCATCCATTTAGGCAATACTTTTTACTAACTAAGTTGTTTTGCATAATTTGATAATTTTAATTTCAATTATTAATTTTAGTTGTAGTTTCATTCAACTTTGAATCTCTAGATAATTGTGATCTTAATTTAGCATAGTATTTTCAATTTAGTATATATTCCCTATGGAGCGATAACTTGGATAAAAAATATTTCTATATATTACTTGTGATTGGTGCACTTGCCATCGGTGTTGATTTAATTTTGATTTGAGAAAAGTGTGCTTAAAGAGAATAAAATGTTGTGATTTTGAATTAATTAGCCTCCATAGAAAAACAACAAGATTTTGGCTCTATTGATATGGAATTTGATGCCAGTCATAATTAAAATATTAGTACAAATTAGTGAACATTAGTTTAGAATTGTGTAAAGTATTTAAATTATTTTTAATGCTTGTTTGAAGTACATGTGTTTTCTTTTATAAGTTTTAGTTATTAGATTTCTTGTTTTATTTCGTGTTTGCTATAATATTATATGCATACTTGAGGACAAGAACCCGAGAAGTTAGAGTTTGATTTGGAGCTTAAGCGATCACTTAGGAAGCAAAAGAAAAAAACTTTAGTGAGCACGTCTGAAACTATAGGAGTAGAAACTGAGAATGAACAATCACTTGATTTAGATATGGATCCACTAGAACAATTAGAGAATAGACCTCAAGAGAGCTTTGGACCCTTACCTTTGATGGATTTAGCATTCGGTAATATAGGGCAACCTATGGCTAGCATTGTGCGGCCTAGGATAAATGCCAATAATTTTAAATTCTCTCGTAGTATTAGCTCAATAGATAGAGCTTCTCAATTTAGAAGAACAACTCTTGAAGATCCAAATGAGCATTTATAGAATTTTCTAGACATATGTGATCTTTTTAAGAGTAATGGTGTGTCTGTTAATGCCGTAAGGCTTAAACTGCTTCCATTTTACCTTAGAGACAAGGCTAGAGCATGGCTAAGTACCCATCCTCCTAGTTCCAATACAATGTGGGACATCTTAATGAAAATGTTTCTAGCTAAGTTCCTCCTGTCTGCAAAAATTACAAAGATGAAGACTAAAATTAGTTCTTTTGTGTAATATAAGAATGAGAGTTTGTATAAAGCTTGGGAAAGATATAAGGAAATGTTAGCAAACTTTCCTAGCCATGGTTTTAATAGTTGGAAACAAGTGGAGATATTTTATACAGGTCTTGCACCCTCTATCGTTGCATTATAGCTGCGATAGCTACAGGAAACTTCATGCATAAAACTCCAAATGAAGCTTATAATCTCATTGAAGAGATGGCAACAAACAGTTTCCAATATAATTCTGAGAGCCATCTAATAAAAAACCATATAAGGTGCTTGCTATCAATGATACAATTGCTTTATCAGCCCAAATGGATATCTTGAATAAAAAATTGGATAATTTGGTAGGTGGAATTGGAAGTAGTGGAAGTAGAAACTAAGTTGAATGTGAACACTTAGATTGTCAAGTAGGTAATCCTTTTACCAAAGAGCCTAATCAAGCCCAAAATATAAGTTATAATAGGCAAAGGAATGATCCTTATGCAAATACCTACAATTTGGATGGAGAAACCACCCAAACTTTTCTTAGAGAGACAATAAAAACACTTACCAATCCCTAGCTCAATCATAGAAAATAGCACCACCAAGGTTTAAGCTAAACCCACCACTACCTAAAAATTCAAGTTTGGAAGAGATTATGTTGAAATTTATACAGGGCAATAAGTATCGTTTATAAAATCATGAAGTAGCCATTAAGAAGTTAGAGACTCAAGTTAGCCAAATTGCTTAGCTTTTACAAGAGCAGCTTCCTGGTAAGTTACCAAACACCACTGAAGCTAATCATAGGGAGCATGTAAAGGCCATTGCCTTAAGAAGTGGAAAGGAAGTGGAGAATGGGGGAGTATAATAGAAGAGGGATGTAGAAATAGAAAAAATGATGAAATAGTGGTGGAAGTAGTAAAAAGAAAAGAGAAAGATAAGGAAGTGATTAATGAAAATCAGAACGAAATCCAACCACAAATTCCTTACCCTCAAATTTTAAAGAATGCAAAGTTAGATAAGCAATTTGGGAAGTCTGTAGAGATGTTTAAGAAATTACTTATTAACATCCCATTTACTAAAGTCATAGGACAAATGCCAATTTATGCAAAATTTTTAAAGGATACTCTATCAAAGAAACTAAAATTAGAGGATTGTGAGATTATTAAATTGAAAGAAGAATCTTCATCAATCCTAGTAAAGAATTTGCCTTCTAAGCTAAAAAAAACGTTGGTATCTTTACCATTCATTGTGTAATAGGTAATTTGCAAATAGAGAAGGCGTTTATGGATTTTGGAGCTATTATAAATTTAATGCCTTTCTCTATTTTTTAAGGAATCAGGATTGGAAAAACAAAAGCTTGCAATAGTGTCACTGCAATTGGCAAATTATTTCACGAGGGATTATCGAGGATTTCTTAGTTAAAGTTGATAAGCTTATTTTCCTTGTGGATTTCTTAGTATTGGATATGGAAGAAGAATATAAAGTACCCATCATTCTTGGACGCTTATTTATGGCTACAGCAAGGGTCTTAATTGGTGTGTATGGCTGCAAGTTGATTTTTCATTTACAAGATGAAAAAGTGGATTTTGATATGATTAAGGCAATTCCGCATCTAATGGATAATGATTGTTGCAATTTTATAGGAATTCACTATTGCATGAGTGTCCCCTTCAATGGTTTTATGTTTTGATTCTTTGAAGAAGTTTAACTCATTCTCAGTCTATAGATTTCAATGAAGATGAAATTACTGAGATTTTAGGAGGTTTAGATGTAAGACAGGTGCCTTCTTGTTGGCATCTTTTGAAGAAAATTAAGATGTTGGAAAGGTCCATTAAGCCCTTACCAAAGCCATTAATATAAGAGCCACTAGAGTTAGAATTAAAACCCCTTCCTACACATCTAAAGTATGCTTTATTAAGTTCCCCATCGTAACTACTTGTGATGATTTCATCATCTTTGAATGAAAGTGTTGTGTTGGTTAGGTGACTTTAAAATTGACGGACGTTCGAAATGAGTTTTTACTTTAAAACCAACGTACTTTTAAAGCAAGTGCACCTATCGCAAAAAGTAATAAAGCGGAGTAAAATTTAAAACTCCGAGTTTCGATCCCACAGGGAATTGATTACTTAACTACTAGGTTGACTGTATTACAATTATTTAGGAAAATCGAAGGAAATTGATTTAAAATTAGAAAAAAGGTTAAAAAGATGACAACTTTAGCTTAAACACTTAAAAATGATTTTCCGATTGCTTTTAAAAATTCTGAAAAATTACCAAATGTTTAAAGGAGCTATGGATTTGATGTTTGATGATTTATTTGAG
>JAOXYD010163746.1:0-10211 GCA_028565735.1 Pinacopodium congolense | reverse complement strand
AATCCTTTTAGGTTATTGTATTTTTTTTATAAGAACCGATTGCATAGTTGGCCTCTCATGGCCGACTATAGCCAGTTTTATTAAAACAATAATAATATTATTATTATATGGCCTGCAGGCCAAGAACCATGTAGTTTTATATTTTTCTTTAAAATAGCCCCTCCCATTACATTTCCCATAACCAACCCTTGGTTCAATAATAAAAATAGGAAAATCAATTCAAAATTAATAACACAATTATTGAAAATGCTTTCTTCATCTATAAAAAATAATGATGCATAAAAATGTTATAAAATTTATTAATCACATCAAATAGTAAATACATTTAAATCATTTCATTCTTTTTCGATCTTCAACCTAGATCACGAAAATCAATTTCACATGTTAAAGGCAAATACTTTGATTTTAATGCATCGTCTTTTTGACATTTTCACATCTTTGAAGTAATTTAAATCATAATTTAATTAATCACATAATTAATTAAATATGTAAGCAGTTTAGTTGAGAAGTTACTTCAATCTTTCTACGCGAAGGTAAAAATTTTGTCGTCAATAGCCCCTGGTTACTCTACTGAGTCACATTAAATCAATCGACTATTAGCCCCACTCATGAATTTAACCTTACACACACATATATATATTGCTCTCTTCTTTTTCTTTTTCTTTTTCTTCTCTTTCTTTTTATATTTTTATATTTTTTTCTCTCTTTTTCTTTCATTTATTCCCTTTATATATATACACACTCATAAGATTATAAATCAGAGAAGTGGATTCTTCTTACTTATTTAACTAAGTTAATTTAATTTTTAAGGGTTAATTCAAGTTCTTTTTCATTTTTATTTGAATGATAAAAGTGCCTTAAAATAAGTTAAAAATTTACTCAAAAAGTTTTATTTTATATGTGGAATATCATTCTAATCATTAGGTATTCGTTATCCAAATTATGAAATGAGTTAAAGGCATTTAGTCATTAATAGTCAAAATCAATCATATAACATTTCAAATTGTCAAAATAATTTCAAACAAAAGCATAGATAATAAGAAGTATCAAAATTTAAAAAAAACTTCACAAGTTGTAGACTATGATGAAATTGATGATAACTTAAAATACTATTAGACTCATAAGTGTATACTATATAAGAAATCGATTCATAAATTGAAGTGTATAACAATCCCTAATGTGTAAAAAGATAAAGTCCCTCCCCCACACTTGAAGTAAACATTATCCTTAATGTTTATAAAGGAAAGAAATTCATAAAGTAGGAGAGGAAGAAAAGGAATACACCCGTTTAAAAAAGGCATTATGGTCTGTTGATTCGATTTGATGAGCAGGAACTGAAACAATCCAAATCCTAACTAAGAGGACTTTGGCCATATGGACCTAAATCTCGATCCCCTAAGAATGGGATCGTTGAAACTCTAAAGTCATTCTAAGCGAAAGTCCATGCTAGCCATATAAAGATTCATACTGCCTAAACGACCCTCAACAACATTAAGAAACTCAGACATCTCTAAAGAAAGTTAAGAATCCATGTTGGTCAAGAAAGTCATGAAACCAACCATAGGATCAGCAGTAGGAGTTGGAGATGGTACAACAGGTGAAGAGAGATGAGGTGGTTGAACACTCAAGGTGTTCTCAAAAGAAGCCTTATTTATAGCTTCCTTGGGAACGTCAGCAGCAGGAGCATCAAGTATAGCCTCATGAGTCTCACCATCCTGTAACTTGTTCCACTAACCTCTACGATAAGTGAATCTCCAAAGTTTAAGCAATCTAGTATTAATCTTGTTCTGGCATGATCGATCTTCAGGATCCTAAGAATCTAAAGGAACTCCTGTGACCCTAAATATCCTTGTTAATAGACATGGAAAACAGAAATTATTGCTGACCATCTTCAACTTACCCACATCCTGCATGCCCAAAATAATAAAACCAGATAATGGTAATCTTGAAATAGCACTCATGCCATGCAATATCTTATATAAGATGTAAATGCTCACAAATGTCATCTCATTTAAGCCACAAGCTTGAGGCACAACATTAAGATAGATAAGGGTAACTATGATATGCTCACGAACCCCTAGACTACTAGTCGTATAACCTCTGTTGTTTCTAGTCAAGCTTAAGACATATCTAGTAGTATTAATGGAAAAAGAGGGATCCGAAGAAACTAAATCACCATGAAAGGCATCCTTGGACTTAATATAAACAACACCCTCATTGGCTACTCCTGATAATTCAGAATTAGAAGTACGAATAATAAGGATGGGAATACCTCGAACAATAAACCGAATCTTAATGGTTTTAGCCTCAACCTTATCCCTGATATTCGCAAAGAACTTGTGAACCAAAGTAGGGTAGAATGGTCCTATAAGGGTGACTACTGGCTCTCAACCCAAAGCTCGAAAGGCGCTAGAGATATCAAATTAAGCTTTTAAATCAGGATGAATCGTATGCTCGATGATGAAATCATTCTTGTGGTGAGACTCATACCACTCAAAGTTCTCACGACTTGTGACCTTTGACAGATCATAGGCAAGTCTCTTTTTCTGTGGTGCCATCATACTAGAAACTGTTCAACAAACATATACAAAAGAGTCGGAAAAGATTATAAAAAAAATTTGACGAAGGTCATTGGAATATTTTATATTTTTTACTACAATAATATTGAATGAAATTGATATCAATTGAAAGATAATGAAATTCTAATCATAACGATACCAAAACCCAATCAAATAGAGGTTTATATCAAGAGAAAATTGAAAAAATGTATCTTGAGGGATAAATACTAATCCTAATAGTTCAGAGGATTTTCAAAGAAATTTGTGAATTTTCTAAAAAATTAAAGGATATAATAGAGTGGAGGGCTGAAAAATTGAAAAATGGATACCAAAAACACATGATTTGGTTGAGAAATAAGGAAGATATGGTGAATTGAAGCTTAAAGGGTGAAGAGGAGGTGTAGAAGGGACGGTGGAGAAGATGATGAATAATGATGAAACTAGATCGTTTTTATCGTTGTTTCATCCTTCAATAACGGGCTATTTATCCTTCACTAGTACCATTGATAGATGAGAAAAATGTCGTTGAGGCTCCAGAATAAAGAGCTTAACAGTGGTCTCCCATCCTTCAACAGTAGTCTGTAAGACCATCTTTAAGAGTTTACTCAATACATAAATGATCCATTTTTCTTCCAAATTCACAATAAAAACCTCCCTAAATGAAGTCCTAACAATATGGATTAGATTGTTTATCAAATTGCTTCAAAATTAAGATAAAAAAACTCCATAAGAAAAAAAATAAAACCAAACTAAGGAAATACTAAAAAAAGCACACTTAACTTAATTTAAACACGCTTATAAAGGCTTCAACACATTAACGAAAGGTCTTAACACACAAATTAAAAAAAATAACATATAATTACCTACTTAACATGGATAATTCTTAGTTTAATGAGGATTAAATAGTGAAAAAGTCTCAGAAGACTCCTTAACTGAACTAAGCACATACAACTTACCTTGAAAGTTGAGTGACTATTAGTGACTTCAATTATTCCAAATGAGTAAACTTTGGTTAATTCATATGAACCTATGCACCTTGATCTTAGCTTACCTGGAAATAACTTCAAACTTAAATTATAAACCAAAACCTTATCACTAACTTGAAACTCTTATTGAATGATATGCTTATCATATCATCTTTTGACTTGTCCTTTATACAATTTAGAGTTATCATAAGCATCGAGATGAAATTCATCCAACTTGTTCAATTATAAAAGTCTTTCTTCTCCAACTTGCTTTGAGTCAAAATTAAGAAAATTAATGGCTCAATAGGCACAATGTTCTATCTCAATGGGAAAAAGACAAACCTTCCCACAAACCAACTTATAAGGAGGCATTCTAATGGGTGTTTTGTATGCGATTCGATATACCCAAAGTGCATCATTCAACTTAAGTGCCCAATCCTTTCTCAAAGAGCTAACAGTCTTTTTCAAAATTCTTTTGATTTCTCAATTTGAAATTTTGACTTGACCTCTAATTTGAGGATGGTAAGGTGTAGTAATCTTATGGGTAATACCATACTTTAAAAGGATGGAATCAAATTTCTTGTTATAAAAGTGTGTACCCCCATCACTTATTATTGCTCTTGGTGTCCTAAATCTAGTGAAAATGCTCTTCTTAAGAAAAAGAACTACACCTTTTGCCTAATTCGATAGAAGAGAAACTACTTCAACCCATTTACTCACATAATCAACAAGTCACTAAGATGTATTGGTCAGAGTATGACGAAGGGAAAGGTCTCATAAAGTCAATACCGTAAACATAAAAAAATTCAAAAACCAAAATGTTGTTCAATGGCATCTTATGTCTCCAAGAAATGTTCCTGACCCTTTGGCAATTGTCACAAGACTTAACAAAATAAAATGCATCATTAAACAATGTAGGCTAATAGAAACTGCACTTCAACACCTTATATGCAGTTCTAGTAGGGCTAAAGTATCCTCCAATTTCTCTTGAATGATAATGACTTAGAATTGAAAGCATTTCTTCAATAGGAATACATCTCCGAATGATTCAATAAGCACATATCTTATAAGAAAAGGGTCGTACCAAAGGTATTTCTTGATTTTAAAAAAGAATTTCTTTTTCTATTGGTATGAGATGTCAGGAGGTATAACGTTACTAGCCAAATAATTCATTATGTCCATATATCAAGGTAATGTAAGCATGACTAGCAAATTCTTTTTAGGAAAAACCTCTTTGATGTCTTGGTATTCTTATTTTGCCATCACTATTTTATCCAAATGAGATAAATGATCATCCATAAAATTTTCTTTTCCTCTCTTGTCTCTGATTTCAATGTCAAACTCCTGTAAGAGAAGAACCCATCGAATCAAACATGACTTAGAATTTAGCTTATTCATCAAGTATTTCAAAACAAAATGATTTGGATAGACTATAACCTTTGAAAAAAGTAAGTAGGATAGAAACTTATCAAAAGAAAACACTACTACTAACATTTCATTCTCCGTAGTGATGTAATTCTTTTGAGCATCATTCAAGGTGCGACTTGTATAATAAACTGAATGAAAAAAATTTACATGCCTTTGTCCTAATACTTTACGAATTGTAAAGTCACTTGCATCATACATCAATTCGAAAGGAAAATATCAATCAAGTGATATCAAAATAGGTGTACTAATGAGCTTCTCTTTTAATAAATGAAAAGAATGCATACACTTATCATTAAAGTTAAAGACTATCCTTGGTCAAAAGTTCAATAAAGGGCTTTGCTATCTTAAAAAAATCCATAATAAAGCGTTTCTAGAATCCAATATGTCTGAAAAAACTATAAATTACTCTAACTAAATTAGGTAGTGGAAGTTGAGTAATTACATCAACCTTTGTTGGATCTACTTTAATTCCCTTAATTGAAATCTTGTGGTCTAAAATTATGCACTCTTGCACCATAAAATGACAATTTTCCCAATTCAAGACTAAATTAGTCTCTTAACATCTTCTAAAAACTTTATCCAAATTTTCCAAACATGTATCGAACAATGTACAAAATACTAAAAACTTATCCATAAACACTTCGATGCAAGTTTCAATCATGTCCACAAAAATTACTATCATACAACATTGAAAAGTGGCAGGCCATTACATAAACCAAAAGGCATGCGTCTATATGCAAAGGTGCCATAAGGACAAGTGAATATTGTCTTTTCTTGGTCCTCAAGGGCAACAGGAATTTGCAAGTATCCACTATATCCATCTAAAGTACAATGAAAAATATGCCTAGCCAATCTTTCTATGACTTGATCTATGAAGGGTAAAGGAAAATGATCCTTTCGTGTGGCGTCATTCAACTCGCAATAGTCAATGCATATACACTAACCAATTACTTTCCTTATAGCAATAAGTTCATAGTGGTTATTTTTCATGGCAGTAGTTCCTCCCTTCTTTAGTACTACCTAAACTGGACTAACCTATGTTAAATAAAAAATCGGGAAGATAATACCAGCATCTAGGAGCTTAACTACTTCATTATTAACCACTTCCTTTATATTTGGATTTATTCTATGTTACGATTAGACTAAAATTTTACTTCCTTCTTCCATGAATATTCTATGAATACAAATATAAGGAGTGTCAGTTAAGGTCTAGCCTATAACCTTCTGATGTTCTCTAAGTACTCTAAAAAATCAGTCCTCCAACGTATCAGTCAATGATGATTATATTATCACAAGTAATTGTGATGGAGGACGAAAAAGGCATATTTTAAATGCAATGGAAGAGGTTTCAACTCAAGAGTTAGAGGCTCCTTAATTAATGGCAGATAATGGCCTTAAAAAGGATTGAAATAACCTATCTAGAGGTTTAAACCTTCTAAATTAAATCCAATTAGAGGTTTCCTTTCCCACTTTTAATTCCTTAATGCTTATTTGACTTCCTCTTCCTTTGCTTCCAAAGAACTTCAATGAATTAAAGTCTTCTGTAATGAATCTGAATAAACATAACCAAATGGATCAATTGGAGTATAATGAACTCCAATGAAGTTATATAAATCTAGGGTGGAGGGATGTTTCATCGCTCTAAAAACATTAAACTCAATCTCTTCATCTTGAAGCTTGAGAATAAGTTTTCCTCCATGAACATTTATCAGTGCCCTGGCAGTAGCCATTAATGATCTTCCCAAAATGATAGGCACTGTGTTGTCTTCTTCTATATCTAAGACAAGGAAATCAATAGGGAAGATAAATTTATCAACTTTCACCAATACATCCTCAATAATTCCTCTAGGATAGGTTATAGATCTATCATCTAATTGCAATAAGATTGTCGCTGGTTTAGGTTTTTCTAATCTTAGTTTCTTGAAAATAGATAAGGGCATGAGATTAATACTTATTCTAAGATCTATCAAAGCCTATCTATTTGTAAGTTACCAATTGTACAAAGAATGGTGAAACTACTAAGGTCCTTGAACTTTAGAGGTAACTTCTTTAACAAGATAGCATAACACTCTTCATTTAGATTTATAGCCTCATACTTTTCCAATCTTCTCTTTTAGATAGGATTTTCTTTAAAAATTTTGCATATAAAGGCATTTGAGGAATTGATTCTGCAAATGAGATATTAATATGTAGCTTCTTAAAATTTTCTAAGAATTTCTCAAATTGCTTATCAAGGTGCGTATTCTTCAACCTCTGAGGTTATGGTATCCTAAGCTTGTATGGTTGCATATTGAGATCAGCAAACAACCTAGGTGGCTTATCCAAACTCTCACTCTCATCTTCCTTTTCTTTCTTCTTCTCTTCTTCTTTTCCTCTCTCTCTTCTATCATGTTCTTCTTCCTTTATATCTTCTTCAACTATATCTCTTATGTCATTGGGTCTCTCTCTTCTGTCATGTCTTCTTTTGTTGTCTTTTTCTTCAGTCTCCTCCATCAACTACTTTCCTTTCTCTTCAGTCTTCTTCCTTTCATTCTCAACCTCTTTTCCACTTCTTAAAATAATTGCCTTAGCATGCTCCCTAGGATTGGTTTCAAGTACTTAGAATCTTACCAGGTAGCCTCTTCTATAAGAGTTGTACACTTTGTCCAGATATACTTCAAAATCATTTCTTCAAAACTGGGCAATTATCTTTGAGGTTGGTTGGCTCTAAAGCCAAGCGGAGGGACTTTTTAAGCATTAGCATGAATTATTTGGGGTGGTTACTGGTAGTTCTAGTTATTGCTCTATGAAAAATTTGTGGTTCCTCCAACTAGGATTATAAGTGTTTGAAAAAGGATTTCCTCTTAGCTTATTAAAATTTCTAACATATTAAGTTTGTTCTAGTTCTCGGATAGGAGGACTACCTTCTTGACACTCTAATGATGTATGGGAAGTACTACCACAGTTTTCACATTCAAATTTATGAGAACTACTACTAGCTCCACTCATTAGACTATCTAAATTCTTATTTAGTACTTCTATTTGGGCTGTAAGAGCTATTATGCCAATAATCACATGAATAATATGTGGCTTCCTTTGATGACGTTTAAAATTGTACTAAAAACTATTCGTAGTCATTTCATCAATAAGATTGTAGGCTTTGGTCGCAGTCTTACGTATGAAATTACCTTCAGTCGCAGCATCAATGTTACTATGAGTTGAAGGTGTCAATCTAATATAGAAGATATCTACTTGCTGCCACGTATTAAATCCATGACTATGACACTTAGTAAGCATCTCTCTAAATCGTTCTCATGCCTCATATAGACTTCCATTTCTTTACTATCTTAGCAGGTGGAAAAAAATTAGCTAAGAACAACTTCATTAACACATCCCATGTAGTAATAGAACTAGATTGAATTGTTGACAACTAGACTTTCGCCTTATCTCTAAAAGAAAAGGAAAAAATCTTGAACCTAATTGCATCATAAAAAACTCTATTACTTTTAAAAAGATCATAAGTATCAAGGAAAATTTTCAAATGTTCATTGGGATCTTCTAAAGCTAAACCTCTAAATTATGATGATTTAACTATAAAGATGATACTATATGTGATTTCAAAATTATTTGCAGTGACTCTAGGCTGAACGATGTTAGCCACAGGTCTACCTCTGTTTCCCAATGCAAAGTTTATCATGGTTGGTTCTCTATTTTCTACTTAAGGTTTAACAACTACATGTCCTTCAGGATCCATTTCTACAGGTTCTGATTATGTATCCTTAGATGTTCCTACTTCTAAAGGATCAGATGTAGTCGCTCGAGATTCTTTCTTTTTCCTCCATAACATGTGCTTAAGTTCCAGATCGAAGTCTACTAGCTTGGGATTGAATCCCCGAGTATGCATACAAAATTAAATAAAATAGTAAACAAAAACAAGTAAATAAATAAGGTAAATAAAAGCACAAAAAATCACACAAACCCGAAAAAATATATAATAAACACAAAAAATTAAAAAAAATTAGGAAAATAATTTTTACAAGTCCTAAAGTAATTAACACTAATTTTCCTAATATTAAGGTCGTAGTTTCCCGACAACGACGTCAAAAACTTATTGCACATTGGTTAAGTAATTATGAAAATTGGAATGTCTTTAACGATTTTACTGTGAAAACCAACATAATAAGGCAAGTGTACCTATAGAACAAATAATAAAGTAAAGTATTTAAAACCCCAAATGTCAATCCCACGGGAAAAAATGATTAATTAGTAGATTAATTATATCACAATTATCTAGAAAAATATAAATAATTTGATTAAAAACTTGAAAATTGCTAAATTACTATAACCTGACTTAAACACTTCAAAATTAATTTTTAATTGCTTTAAAAAAAATTTGAAAATTATCAAATGTGAAAATTAGTTAAGGATTAGGTGATTGATGATTTAATTAAGCTTTAAATGATTTTAAAGCCTGATTAGAGTTCCTTCAAAAAATCTAAATAAAGTTATGATTAAGAATTTGCTTTATCTCCATTTAGCCCTTATCACAGTTAATAAACCATCGATTACGGTTACAAAATCTTCAGTTACTGTTTATGAAAACTTATAAACCTTAACCTAACCACTAGTTTATAGTTTGAGTTACAGTTTAAAAATCGACGGTTACGATTTAACTGACAGTTTACTGCAAGTTTAACCATAACCGTTGTTTTATTAATTTCAAATTTTTATTTCCAAATTCAAAATTTTGAAATTTGAAATTTTAAAAAATGTAAAATATAATAAGGTAGATATAAAAATATAAAATTAAATAAATTAAAATATATGACAACCATATAAAAATTATAAGAAAAGAATTAAATAAAATAATGGGCTTGAACTTATTTTTAAAATTTAAGTTACCTACATATCCTCAAATCTCGAGTCGAGAGAAATCAAAGCCCTCGTATATATCTGATTTAATCGGATGTTTTTGTGCTTTTGGTGTAGGATTGGATTGTTGACTTTCTTATACACCGACATATTCTTCATCATCACCAACCTCTATATCAATAGGTAGAAATTATGTATCATTGATGTCAAGCGAAAAATTTGATTCATATAAACCTTATTCCTCCATTTGTTTTCCCTTACCCGTTCTTCTTGAGGAAGACATTTTTATAGTAATGAAGTTGATAATAATAATGAAAAATAATAGATGTGGTAATAATAATAATAATAATAATAATAATAGAAATTAATGAAACAATTGTAAATTATAAATGGAATATGTTACTTGAGA
>JAOXYD010163735.1:0-10211 GCA_028565735.1 Pinacopodium congolense | reverse complement strand
GGGATACTCTTCACCCTTAAAGTAAGATTGTAAAGGGTTATTTTTCACTCTCTTTGTGAAAAGCAAGATTATAAAAGTTACTCTTAATCCATTTAAAGTAAGATTGGATTTAGTGAAATTTCTAACAAGTAGTTGGAGAGAGAACGTAGTCTATCATTAGGGGGAGGCAAACTTCTATAAATCTTAATATCTATCTCTTCCCTATCCTCTTTATTTATATACAATTTTGTTTTCTTATCATAGATTAAATTTGATTAATATTGTCATAAGCGTTGGCATAACATATAGGTTGAATTTTGGTTAGAGATTACATATAATTAAAATTGGCTTAGGTTATTTAGATTGTTTAATTTAGTAAGAAATTTTTTAAATACCTAATTCACTCCCTCCCCCCTCTTGGGTGCCATAGGGATTACATAAATGATGTCGTGTATAAATTATCATTGTTATAGCTTTTATATGATTCTTTACAATAATATCTTCTATTATCATGAAAATATTGAAATAAGCTTCTTTTTCTTAAGTAAGTGTTTATACGTATGATAGTTATTTCTTCCAGAGTGATTATTTAATGCACGTGATAATCTAATTCTTTGTCTATGTACAAATGATGTGCTTTTTTCTTGTCTAAAGGTATGAACTTTACTCTACGATACTTTATGTTGATGTTCCTACTCTTACAAGCTTTTTTACCTTAACAAAGGTTTTTTTCTCATTAAATAATGTGGATTATCATATAAAATCTCTTTTATTTGGGTTTTTTTGTTCAAGTAGCAAAATATCCCACTATTCTTTTCCTTTATTGAATCTCTCAATCGATGTTTTAAATTCTATGAATCATATCTTAGGTATCTCATTTTCACACAGAATTGTAACACTCCTTGACTTATGCAAAGATGCTTGTGATTTAGCCAATTCACATTTCATATTATCACTTTTTCATGCATGCATCCAAATTCTTTTGAATGTTTTAAAGTTTTATTTATTCCTTAATCAATATTTACAAGTCCTTAATCAACGCATCATAAGATTTCTAGTTAGTTTAAGGATGATACTAACTTCTTTCTCTTGTACTACTCTCTTTTTACTTTCTTTTCTCCTTGAGGTCAAGACATTGATTTTTGGAATGGCCTACCTTTTTTCATTCATTATAAAGCAATGTTACCCTTTTTTTAGAGTCAAATTTACCTTTAGCTTTGCGTACTTTTTTCTTTGTTCCTTGTTCTTCTTAAGGAAGCTTTTAAATTTTCATGAGATAAGTGTTATAACCTCATCGTCACTCTCACATCAGGTTGAAGTCGCTTCTTTTACTCCTTTTGATCTTTGAATTTGATTCTCATCCTCTCTCTTTTTTTTTACCTTCTTTTTATGGAGTCTTAATTAGTCTCATCTTATAAGTGAATAGAGACCTATTTCATTCTTTTATTTGAAGATTGTTTAGGTCTTTGGTTTATTATATTGTCATTACCTTAGGTTCCCAAGTCCTAAAAAAAGCATTCAAGTATTTTTAACTGTTATAATATTTACATTTTTACAAGACCTTTCAAAGCGTTAATAATGTAAACAAATGTTCATATGTCAAAAATAGTTTTATCATATTTCATATGAAACAATTCATATTTGTGCATAAGTAAGCTAATTTTAATACCTTTAACTTGATTAGTGCTCTCATGTGTAACCTCTAATATATCCCAGTGTTACAAGTGGTTTCAAACACAGACATCCTATTAAACTAACTCTTAAAAATAACATAGGGAAGGATGTGGAAACCTTTATGGTTTAGTGAAATAAGCCTTTTATCTTTTTTGTCTCACTTAGGTTGTGTCTCAAGAGATTACTTATGTCCACAAATAATCAATAGCTTAGTTAGGTATATAAGCCCTTTTTCAATAATATCCTACAACTTTACTCTATTAACCATAAGGAAGCAACTCATTTCAATTTTTCAACACAAATAATCACTATCACTAATTAAGGTGAACAATTAATTTTTTAAGTCTTTATGTATGTCATTTTCATTACTCTCATAAAGGATACCTTCTTTATAACTATTGCTAGGTGATGAATCATGTAAATTAGTCTAAAAACACTGTATAAAAATTTATTCAACACCTTAAAGAAAAAAAAACAAATATGTTTGTTAATATAAACAATACTTATAAAAAGGTTCAAAACAATCATAAAAGTATTTTGGAACTTGGTACATAGTATTATTAAATTAAAGACACTAAAAATAGGTAATACTGAGGTATTCCTAATCTCTTTGAGCTAGTAGTCGTGTAGTTTATAGTGTGTAACCTATATACTGAATGAACTAATATCCAAAAAATACAATATGTATAATGCAATAAGGTGCAGAGAATAGAAACACTTATGAGTTTATAGTAGTCCATTTCTCCTTGACTTACATCCATTCCTAAAGCTTGATTGAGACTTTAGAATCCACCATATCCCTTCTTCAAAGGATAAAAAAGTGCTACTAGAATCATTTTTTCAAGGTTAAAACAAGCCTAATGCAACTTTAAGTCTTAAGAACTCTTTATAACATAACTCTATGTTAGGGAAATTAACCAAGATCAAAGCACAACTATAATAAAGAAAAAAAACTTCATAATTTTTCAAATGTGCACTTTAATAAAATAGCTTATAATAACTTTAAATAGTAATAAGGAAATTGAAAGGTTAAAAGATAAAACTGATTCGAGTATCTTACGAAACTTTGCCTTCTCTAATGAAGTTGGCAACAATAGTTATTTAATTTTTTATCTTTTAATGATGTCCATAGAGCAAAAAAAGAGAAGTCAAACATGTTAAAAGAGATTGATAGGAGTGTTAGCTCCCTTATTGTCTTTTTGTTTTCATAAGGAAGTATTGTGTCTATTTCAAAATGTAACTAAAATTAAACTCTATATTGTAATTAATGGTTAACTCTAAATATAATTAAAATTTAATCATAATAAAAGCTAATGTCTCATATTTTATTCTTGAAGTTTGATCAATTTCATAATTAAATCTAAATTAATTTAAATTAATTTTTTATGTTCAATTACACTTTATGTGCAACTTGTTAGGTTCCTAATATGTTGAAGATGATTATAAATTCCAATTAGATAAATTAAAATTTCTTCTAATTTATTTATAATTCTTCAAATAAATAATTTATAATCATAAATCAAGATTAATGCCTAACAATATATCATTAATACCAAAACATTAGGAATATCAAAATAGTTTGATTTAATTTGTATACTATCATAGATTATAATTTAATACTTTTGTCTTCTAATGTTACAATTAGACAATAAAGTATTTAATTAATATATACTCTATTAAAATCTAATTATGTTCATTATTATTAATTAGTAATTAATTTATAATTGATATTTAAAAGCAATCTTTTTTTAATCCCACTTGACTTTAGCCAATAATTTGTAATTTGTTTAAATATCTCTATATTTTAATTTATGAGATTAATCTTTCTTCATAAGAAAGAAATATAATGATGTCATTACTTTCTTTAAAAGAAAAAAACATAACGATGTCACATAGTAACTTTAATGAACCAATTAGCTATTATGGGTATAAACTAACACCTGAAGAAACATAATGATGTCACATATTAACTATAATCAACCAATTAGCTATTATGGGTATAAACTAACACCTTAGGCCTCATAATTGCAAAGGCATTTCAAAACTCTCTCATGAAATAGTTTTCACGCATTAGAAAACTAATAGCTTAAGGTATCACAACTAGATTTCAATTGCAACTCTTATAAACTCTATTCTTATTTCTCTTTTGTTTTATACACTAACAAAGGCTATTTATATTGATTCTTAGTCTTTAATAATTGGTAAGATTAAAATATTTTCATATTGAGCAAAATATGATCATTTATACCTAAAATTAAAAATATTGTCTAGTTAATTAATGAACTACACATCCCATAATTCAACTACATTGTTTAGTTAACCTCCTAACATCAGCTAAATTGGTGTGGTTGATTGATATAATTTTTTAACTGAAAAGAATGTTCTTAGATGTTCTTCCTAATAACATTCTTTGGTTATTCTCACACTGTATTATACTTTATTGCCTTGGGAACTTTCTAACTTATTTCTATGCAAGCAATTACCTCTTAGAACACTTAAAACCACTTCACAAACTTTTTAAAAAATCCTTTCAAGTACTTTAAGATATATCATTGTCTCCAAGTGGTAATGTATAATATGATTTACTACATATAATTAAGTTCCATGATTCAAGCATTATGATTACAGAAACCTAATTTTAGCCTCAAAATCCTCTTGTGTATTGTTGTGTTTTCATAATTACACATGTATCACTTGTACAAATAGCTCAGTTATACAAAAGATAAAAAGTTTCCTCATTAACATCAAGCTATGTTTGACGAGTTTCAAGCTTTCGATTGTAGCCAAACTTGGACTCATGTTCTACCTCTGCCTAATACTAATATAGTAGGTTGCAAATAGGTTTTTAAAACCAAAAATAAATATGATGGTTTTCTAGATCGATACAAAACCTGACTAGTAACAAAAAGTTGTCACCAATCCCTTAGTATTGACTACATTAATACCTTTAGTCCTTTTGTTAAACTAACCACCATTTGTATTATTCTGACCATTGTACTCACACAATCTTGGCCAATACATCAATTAGATGTTAATAATATCTTTCTTTATAGAAATCTTTAAGAACCAGTTTACATGCTTTAACCATCAAATTTTATTGATCCTTAACATCCTCAGTATATCTGTCATCCTGACAAAGCTCTTTACAGTCTCAAACAAGCTCCCTATACTTGGTTTTATCACTTAAGTCAAAAACTTCTTAACCTTAATTTTACTCTTTAAACTACCACTAACACATTCTTTCTTTTAGTCTACGTGGAAATATCTTGGTTATTAATTCCTTACAATCCTTTATTACTTCTTTTATCTAAAATCTCAACTTTACCTTTTCTATAAAGGATCTTGGACCACTTCACTACTTTCTTATAATTAAAGTTGCCACCATACCTAATGGTATTCTTCTTACCCAAACTAAATATACGAATGATCTCCTCACTCGTACACATCTTGATCACTCCAAACCTGTACCAAGTACGATAACATACACCTTAACTCTCTTTAAAACTATGAGATTCCATTTCCAACCCAATTGAATATCGAAACATTATTAGTGCTCTTCATTATCTTTGCGTCACTTATCCTAGCATTCAGTTTGTTGTCAACAAAGTTTCACAATTTATTTGATGTGCACTGACAATGGTTAAGTGAATCCTTCCCTATTTGTAGTCTACCATCTCTTATGATCTCCACTTTATTAAAACCCAATCTCTTACCCTCACCGTTTACTATGGTGTTGATTGGATTGACTGCCTTGATGATCGTCACTCAACCTATGGCTATAGCATTTACTTAAGGTCCAATCTTATATCTTAAAGTGTTAAGAAACAACCAAAAGTTGATCGCTCTAATATTAAAGTCAAATATTGGAGTATTGCATTTGCATCAGTTGAACTCTGTTAGATTTCTCCTTAATTAAATTAGTATTTCCAATTTGAAACCAAGCTTGTGGTGTGACAATCTTGGTACCACTTTTCTCATGTTAATCTTGTTTCTCATACCCACACTAAACATATTGAAATTGATTTTCATTTCATTCATGACTTGGCAACTAAGTAAGCTCTCTTCATCTGGCATATTTTAATGAAGAAGCAAATTGTTGACATCATGACCAAACCCCTTACCAATACTACACTTCACCAACTATAAGACAAGCTCATTGTTGGTTCCACTAGGAGCTTGAGGGGGGATGATAAAGCATAACATGATCTGCTGCCTATTATTTAATTCCATGATTCAACCATCATGATCATAGTTGCCTAATCTTAGCCATAAAATCATCTTGTATATAATTGTATTTCCATAATTATACATATATCACTTGTATAAATAGCTCTATAATTCTCTTATGACATATATATATATATATATATATATATATGCCTTTCCTAGATTACATTCTTCACCAAGTGTTTAAAGCTTTTAAGTTTGTTTCATCCTATAAATGAATAATTCCATTTTGGAACTAATTATTTCATGAAATTAAGGTACCCATCATACTAAAAAAAAAAAAAGTAGCTCAATAATTTATAATGATCAGAACCTTAGAAGTGAACCCACTATTATTATAGACTTTATTTATGTAAATTTCAATATTGGGTTTAATATATAAATGATATTTAAAAAATTAAAATTTAATATTAACCTATATTGTAATAAAAAATAATATACATAATAACATAATACAAAAAAGTGGCAATTAAAAATAGAAACTGAAAAAAACAAATCAAAACAAAATACAAAAACTAAAAATATCAATTAAAACAATAACTAAAATTAAAAATTAAAAACTAAAAATAAAAATTGAACGAAACGATCTCTTAACTATTTTACTTACAAATTTGGTGTACTAATTAGAATGCATTCTAAGGTAAACACTAGAGCGACTACGCTGGAAATAACCTCCATCATTTCTTTTAATTTTACAGGTCTAAAAAACGAAGCGTATAGACAAAAAAAAAAAAAAAAAAAACCTCAAGCACATAACTAGTACATCATCGACATTATAGGAAAGGAAGCTAAAGATTTTTGGCATTATTAAGCGACATATATCAAACGATTGGATGCAAATACGTGACTTGATATTGCAGAATAAAGACATGGGATCATTTATAATTTGTGACTTTATCGTTGCCCTTCATAAAGGAGGCTGCAATCATATTGTCTTCGTAGTCTGTAACGACCTCGCTACCTTCTTCGTGCTATATTAGTTTCTATAATTTGTAAGGTGCATTTTGATGAATCAACTTGTCATAATGAATCCTTATGGTACTTTTTATTTGCACGCTTACCCTACTTCGAAGATGGTGATTTTTTGTGATGAGATGTCTATTATTTGGCCTATAATAAGTTACAATGATGTGCTCTCCACAAGGTTATATATATCATACCCTGTAAAAAAGCCTGTTAACAATAAGCAAAATTTTGATATGCAATACAGAAAGAGGCTGCATAAATAATGGTGAGTGACTTATCCATAAAAATATAAGATTCCAACTATATCGTATAAACGGGAGACAGAAGATGGTGTGATTCAAAAGCCAATAATTCGTCAAAAGTCAAGTGAAACGCGCTTTGCTTTGAACGCGAGACAATTGAATTACCAAAACACCCCGCCCCCACCTTGACTTTTGGATGTCTCCTTCTCATACCTCCATCATTAGGTACTGTTTTTGTCACGAGATGCTGTATGTGAATTCTGAACAAGGGTTGCCTTGACCGTTTCTAATGAATAAAAGAAGACTGTTTCTCCTACCCTGCAAATGATATTGACTCCACCCCACCCACACACGCATTTGAGAAACCATCGTGGTGTGTCCATCACGTCAATGCATATTCGAAGAAACCTCCGAACTTTATGAAGTATTTTCAAAATATACATTTCCTTTTGGTATCACTTAAAAGATGGAATTATAAAAGGGCAGACATGTCTTCAACCTTAAAATATTATTTTAAAAAAATAAAATATATATCTTTAAATAAGATATTGAATAATTTTTTTGAAATACATATAAATTATATATTTTAAAATAAATTATTTTAACATCTAAAAAATTCATGAAATTATGAGTACTAGACATACTTAAAAGCATTTAGAAAATCTCATGAACTAGAACTACTACTAAAATCAGCAGCTAATTCAGCAACTCTTTTTAATAAGACCTAAATACTAATGTTCAATCAATCTACTATTTACATTACTTGATTATGTAATCACATCATATCATTATCATTATCATTTTTTATTCTTATTCTGTTTAATATTTTACTTTTTAGTTAATTACATTAGATTCTTTTCTATTGACTTTATTATTTTTTAAATTAATTATAAAAATTATTTTATTTATTTTTTAATTTTAATCTTTATATTTCATAAATATCATATTTCTCCTTGTGTTATATTATAATAATTTTCTGTCATTCATAATTTTATAATGATTCTCTATTATTATTTTAGATAAAATTAATAAAATATGATAAAAAAAGAGTTGTACAATCATTGCATAATACTATAGAAGATAAACAATCCTTTTTAAAATATTAAAATTGAAATTAAAAAAAGGTGAAAGAAAACCAAAACTCGCAATGTGTTCATCTCTTCTGTCACGAATAATTATTGTCATGTTACGGGACGCATCCTAGTATAGATAACTTTAATCGACTCAAAATGAACATGACGAGCTTATTTCTTTTTAGTACATCATACATGCATATATGATTCGTAAGAGGTAACATACAAGTTTAAAGAATCAACTCACAGTAATTATAGTGAGAGTGAGCTGTTGAAAGATCCCAAACCTTCATGCTGGTATCGAGGAAAGGCTTATTAAAAATATGACAACTTTTAATTTAACTGTAGGTGTAGCTATAATAATTCTTCCATAAATTAATACTTAATAAATATATAATCTTCATTATATAATAATCTTCAATGAGTATGTTTGATCTAATGGGTTGAATTAATAATTTCGATAAATTGATAACATAATGCTTTTGTTAAAAGAAGTCTTTATATAACTTTGTAGTCTAATTAATATCATAAATTAATAATTTACAAAATATAGATACATGAATAATTAACTATGAAACTTTTTTAAATATTATTTTATAATAAATTATTTTTAAATTTTAAATTTAGTTGAATCTCATCTTTCAAAATTTTTATTGCATTTAAAGTTTTAAAGTTAAATATTATAACAATAAAAAGTCATGAAGTATTCTTGTGAATTTTGTATTTATTTATATTTTATTTATTTTATATTTTTAATGCATTAATTGAAATATATAATTCAATGAATTCAAATTTTTAGATAATTTAATGTACACCATTTATTAGATCAAATTCATACCCAATTCGTTAAATTTGTAAAATAAAATAAATTTTTGATTGGTTAAATATTAGTGGTGAATTTTAAGTGCATTATATTAAATACTAAATTATTGATTAATTCATTTTTAATTAACAAATGTTATGCAGCCTTAATACCACCATTAATTTTAAAAGTTTTACCGCATTTCTTGTTTCTGCCCATTATAGATAAGGTAAACTATCGACCAACCACATAATTTGTTTTCTTACACATGCATGCCATTGTAAATGCATATGGCTCCTCTCCCGCGCTTGTCTATCTAAAAATAATGAAATTTGAAACACAAATGTGCATTCTTATCTTATCACCAGTGTATTAAATATTATATTAGTATTAATATCGGATTTTTTAAAAAAATAATATTTTATTGGTATTGGTCAATATCAGTACTATTTCAGATAATTATTTGAAATTATAAATTAATTTTTAAATTTTATAAAATTTGTAAAATAATCTATAAATGTATTATATTGTGTAATTTTAACTTAATTTTAAATTAAAAAAATCAACAATCAAAAATTATTTTTAAAAATTTTAAAAATTTTTAAATTTTTTTTAATTTTTTATACCAACTAATATTTACTTTTGAAATATATTTGACCGATTCATTTTGTTTACGGTCCAAAACAGAACAGTATTTAATTCTTTGCTTATCACACAAAGCATTTTCTATGTACGCAACAAATGGCAATACAGGAATAATAGCTAATGACTCAGGAATCTTGGGAACAATAACGAATAATCTTTTCCAAATCAAATGTAAAGCACAAAAGTATGCTAAAATGTCAAGTTTGGACATAATATGGAAATGAGGAGATATTCGTGAAAATTTTAGGTAGAAATTAGAAATGATTAAAAAATCAAATCGGACCGACCGATTCAACTCGATTAATTCAAAATCGATCGATTTCATTTAAAAACTATTATATTAAAAAATTAGAGGAATAAAGGTTTGATTAGTCAGTTTGATCGGTTCAATCCAGTTTAAATTACTAATTTAATCGGTTAAACCGGTTTAACCTGTTGGTCTAACTCTTTTCAACCCAATCCAGCTCAACTCACCCCTCTCTCCTTTTTTTAATTTTTTATTTTAACCTATTCTTTCTACTTTTTGTTACTTTTTAATTATTTTTATTATCTATTAAATCTATTATTTTTATTTTTATTTAATTCTTATATGATATTATTTAT
>JAOXYD010163714.1:0-10212 GCA_028565735.1 Pinacopodium congolense | reverse complement strand
GGATGTTCCTTTGGTGTTATTTTGGTGTTATCGTGGATAGAATTGGTTGAATATGATAAGAGAGTATTGTGTAGTGGAATTCTGTCTAGGATTCGTTTGAGTCAGTCACGTTGTTTGATTCATAACTAAACCTAAAGACCCTAAAATTTTGTTATTTTAGTTCCATATGAAACCTAAGACATAGAGGTAAATATCTATAGAAGAGACTTTGATGTAATTCTGGCTCTATGACCTTAGAAATTAAGGTAAAAAAAGGTGATCTGATGCTACCCCTGTTTTAGAATAGCTTATGATATTTTACTTATATTTCATGATTTAAAAGTCCAAATAGTCTGATTGTTAGTGCTATAGAAAGTACATATAGTGGAAAAAATATCTAGAAGACCTCGAAACCCAATTATGATTGGTTCTATATGCATATTAAGGAACAAATAGTGGCATGAATGGAGAGAATGTCTGTCACAATCGTGACATTATTTATGTTTTCGATTTGTTTTACTGAATCTTATCCAAATCTTAATGAATATTGACATAAATATTTAAACAAAATATACCAAACAACTAATATTTAAAGAGCAAAACAATAAATGAAGAGAACAATAAAAAAAATGGAAAATAAAAATAAAAGAAAGCAAAATAAACTATGAACTAAAGAAAGGAAACTAAGAAAAACAAAAAGAAGAAGCTAGAACTGTCGGCTATCTAAGATGGAGCCCCTAAAAACTAAGAAAAGAAAAGAGGGAGGGTGTCTCTTCATGTGGAGGCCGAGTTAAATGTTAGATGGTAAGGGTTTTTTTGTGTTTAATTGATGGAGTGTTTTTTTTTCCAAAGTGGGAAACCCACTCCATTCACGTTCTTTGTTTCTTTCTTTTTAATGCTTTAAAAACTTTAGTTTTCATGTCTTAAGAGTAAGACACGTCCTCCTTCTTTTTTTTTTTTTTTGACATAAGAGTAAGACACGTCCTCCTTTTTTTTTGTCTTCTTTTTAAAGCTTTCTAAAGCTCTCTTTTCCTAAGAAGAAGACATGTGTCCCACTCTTACAAAAGCTCCTCTTCAAACGTGATTTGTTGCTCCTTTAAAAGCTTGATTAGTTTGTCTTCTTTTGCATTTAATTGTTGTCATCCCCACCTTCATGCTTTAAACAAATGTAGCTAAATTTGCTCCACTCATTTAGTTTTCTTTAAACATTTTTCATGTTCCAGGAGATTTGATTTTAAGCTCTTGGTTTTGTCCTCTTCTCAAGCCAATTAAAAGCCATCACATTTCAACTCTTTATCAATGAAAGTTTTTATGCGTTAAGAATATGTGATGCCGCCACTGGTATGCTCTTCATTTCCAAGAATAAATGTTGTTGCCATTTGAAGTCCATGTAAGGCTCTCCTTAATGATGTTTCTTCACTGCCATTTTAACATACAACGCTCATCTCCTTTGTTTAATTTTTGCTTCTTAAGCTTTTGTTGTTGCCTTTATTTTTTTTTCCTCTTGTGCCACCCTTGCATGCTACATGCAAGAATGGATTTTTTTTTTCTTCAACCACCATTTTTGTGTCTTTTCATTCCAAGTTTTAATGTTCTTAAATGAAGCATGTGCAAGCTAAATCTCCAAGACATTTCCATGCTTTCCATTTTAAGCTTTTGTCTTCAATATTTTGCTTTTTGCCCCATAATTCATTAAAAAAAGGGTAACTTGTTCATTATACAAAATATAATATAAATTAAGCATTTTTGAACAAATAATAGGAATGAATTCAAATGGAATAACATATAAAAATATAACAAATTCATTCATATCAGATGCATTTTAGGCATATCGCATTGCTTTCAAGACACTTATTGGTATGTCTCCATATCATTTAGTTTATGGTAAATCTTATCATTTACTTGTAGAATTGGAGCATAAAGAATTTTAGGCCATTAATTTCTTGAATTTCAATTCAAGGCAAGTTGGCAAAAAAGATTGTTGTAATTAAATGATTTGATGAATTTCGTCTTAGCGCTTATGAAAATGCCAGATTATGTAAGGAAAGAATAAAGAAATGGAATGATAATAACATTGTTCCTCGAAAATTTAAAGTTAATGATAAAGATCTGATCTATAATTCTCGTTTGAAACTTTTTCTTGGAAAATTGAGATCTCGCTGGACTGGTCCTTATAATATTCTTAATGTCTATCCTTATGTTACCATTAAAGTTTTCAATGGACAATTATCGTTTGAAGTTAATGGACAAAGGGCCAGACTTTATATACCTAATAGGGTTAATGAACAATACGAGATTTACCCTCATTCTAACCCCTCTTAGGTTAAGTTATACGTTAATTATCTAAGTATTAGTGTGTTTTGTTTCTTTTCCATTTGAGCCTTTAGTTTTCTTTTTCAAGGTTTTAAGCTTCTTGTTGTCTTTTGTTTCATATGTTTTTATCTTAGTATTTTTATTTTCAATAATCTTTCTTAATTTTAGTCTTTTTTTAGTTCCCTTTTCATGTTTTTAGTTGGTTTATTGTCTTGTTTCAAGCTTTTTAAATTAAGTTTAATTTAGTAGTCTCTTTTACAAGCTTTTCCTAGAAATTCTTCTTAAATTCTAGCTTTTATTTTCTTTTGTAAAAAATTTTAATTTGATAAATTCTTAAGGTTTCTTTTGAGTTTTTTAGTTGGTCTTGATATTGTTTTCCTTATGCTTTTTTATGTTTTTCTTTTTGACGCTCTTTATGTTTTTTTCTTCTTTCTTAGAAGTTTAATCCTACCTACCTTAACTGGGTTTAGTTTTTTTGTTTTTTAGCAGTATCTTTAGTAATTTAGATAGGAAATCATTTAGTCTTTGTTTAGCATTAAATTAGGGTAATTTAAAAGTGAATTGGAGCTTGAAATTTGAAATTCAGCTTATCTCCAGAAGTAATCATGCCCTTTAAACGATGTGAAGCTTCTCGTTTAAGCTGCCATTTTAATTTTCTAGGAGTCAAATAGTAGGAGTAAAATGGTGCCGTTATCCTACCAAGAAGTAGCTCTTGTACTCCCGATTAAGCAAAAAATGCTGTTGTTTCTCTTTTCTTCTCCAACCCTCTTTCCTCCCTTCTCCCATATTACTAATTCTACGATATCTCACTCAAATCTCCACCAAAATTAAGGGTTTTAGTATCAAAATCTCATAAATTCAAATCTCTCAATGATTTTTGCATTAATCTATCCTCAAAATCTCCAAATCTACTCTGAATCTTGCATTCTATGTTTACATGTACTGTTCACATCTATTGCATTTTTGGCTTTTTCATGGTGACTTAAGCATTGTCTTGTTATAATTTTAGTACCATTAGATTCCTTAGCTAATTCTCTACATTTTGGTACTAATTTTATGTTTAAAGCTTTCGATAAAAATGTGGGCATTTTCTGACCTAAGGGCATTTTAGCAATTTCAAAATTTTGAGCTATTCAATCTTGAATTGAGTTATTCTTAGTTAATTTAGACTTAATTATGCTTGATTAAATTTTTATAGCTGATTGTCTTAGTCAATTGCCCATTTTTATTAGTCCATTCACATAATTTTTTTCTAGGTTCGTTATCCATTTTATTCTTATACTTAAAGTTGATCTATATCTAATCTAGGTTCATCAGGTCATCTAAACAATTCCAAGGTGCTTTTAGCTTTTGCAAAAGGGCTACTCCTGAGCCTTCTCATTTTACCGCTTACCTAACAAGTTTATTGACGAGAAATATCTACCCCTACTTTAGATGAAAAATTCCAAGTATCAATTTCTTTTTGTGCTTCAGGATGGGACCCTGCTTTGGTCCTTGTCAACCCCTATTATCTAATGTTTGTTAAAGAGTTGTATGCCAACATTGAAGAAAAATAAGCCGAAGATCTTCTTGATGTTCGTTCTATGGTACGTGCTATACCTATTCATATTACTCAAGCTTCTCTTTCTGCTCTTCTTGGTGTTCCAAATGTCAGCGATCCTTATGTTCATCGATAGATAGGATCCATGGTGATGATGTCAAGTCGAATCCTTCTTTCTCTTTTAAAAAAATATGTTCTTCTTTGAACTTGGTCAAGTCTCCTAATAAGAGCTATTACCCTACCAACCAACTATCAGCTCAAAAGAGAATTGTGGTAGCCCTATTAAGTTCCAATGTTATGCCTAGGTCGAGTGGCCTTAATTAGATAAGGTATGATGATACTTATCTCTTGTATAAGATGTTTCAAGGACTAGGTGCTATTGATGGATTGCCCTTAGTTGCCTCTATCTTACAAAGTATTCGGAATGTTATTCATTACAAGCATGCGAACAAATATTTCTGCTTTATAGAATTCTTAACTAAAGTTATTCTCTTGAAGTCATGGTCATATGCCTAGGTTGGTGAAGTTTTGAGAAATCTATCTTGGTAACCCCTTGAGGGTGATAAGAAAGTCGATGATGTAATTTCTTCTGCCCCTATTCCTACCCCTCCTCTAATTGCAAATTGTTAGGAAGGTGGGATGAGGCTTCCTCTGAAGCCACTCCCACTGCGGCTGGTGAACCTATGACTATTTTCCCTTCTTTTCCTAGATCTTTTCCTCTAGCTGTTGGACCTTCTGTTGTTTCTCCTCCTTCAGCTTCTGATGATTAGAAAACCTTGTTTTAGTATCTTCAGCAGCATATTCTACAGGCTGAGACTAAGGTGGATGATGCTTTTGATTGCATTGGTATAGCTCCGAGTCAACTTAGTATTTTATGGGATTATATTTGTGAGCAGTTGCCTCCACATAGTTAGCTTTCTTAAACTAGCCCTTTTTGTTCCTAGGCTAGTTCTTTTGTTAGATTTGGGCTTTTTCTTTTTAGATGGCCCTTGACACTCACTTATGATGTATTTTCTTTAATTTCTTTAGTTCTGTTAATGTATCTGATCCCTGTTGGGTACCTTATTGATATTATATATATATTGGATCATTCTTTTGGTGTATTTTGCATGTGCTTCTTTTTTTTCAATTGTTTTGGTAGTTTGTTCCTTCACGATCAATGTCCTACCTTACTTCCATGGATCAACTGATCATATTATTATCCAGGTGCTATTTGTTCCTTTTTCTCTCCCATTTACTGCCTTGTTCTTATCTGCTCTATTAACATTATGGACCAATGTTTAACTTAAGTATGGGGGAGGGATATATGTCTTTTACATATGTTTTGGTTGTCCTTTAGTAATTTATTTAATCATATCTTTTAAAGAAATATGTAAGTTATAGAAAGTTTTTTTATTCTCTACTTGATCATTGACCATTTTTCTTCTTGACTTTGATTCTTTTAACAATTTAAGATGTTATCCTATTAATTTTGTTAGTTGATGATCAATTGATTTCAATTTATCTCATGATTTGATGATTAAATTCTTATTGTCATTATGACATTCCATTTTTAAAATGAATATTTTCCAAGCAAACTGGTGCATCTTCGATGCACTTACACCATCCTTATTTAAAAAGAAAAGTAAAGTGTAAAAGTGAAAAAAGAAAAAAAAAGAAAAGAAAAGAAAAGAAGTGCTTAAAAGTTAAAGAGTGAGAAATGTTTTAATTTCACTCCGTTGGCTTCAAACCAATTGGTTTAAGTTAATGAGTGGTGTTAGTAACCAGTTGATGTAATGTAATTTAATTGAAGTACCAGGGATGTTCATGACAAAATGTTCATCTTCGAGTAATAAGATTAAATAACATATTATCTAAGCTAAACTCACATTCATTTATTAATTTTTTATGTTTAATGTTTAAGGGAGAAAGGATTGAATTTGCTTAAGATGATGATACTTTTAGTTTGGTTTATATTAATTTTACAATTAGATTGAAATGATGAAAGTAGGATAAATTAGAGGAAGCATGAAATGATTTGATCCCTTTTGTGACTTGATTCGATAAAATATGTGTATAACCTCTTACTTGATCATATTAAAGGAAGGATTGAGGAAAATTGTTCAATAATGTTAATTGAGGCCTTGAATTAAGTTTCCTATGCTTATGAATTAGTTTGAAAGTAATGTTTCAATGACTTGCTTGAGGATAAGAAAAAACTAAATGGGGAGGAGGGGTGATAGGTTTTGATTTTATCGCATATTTCATGCCAATTTTATATATAATTGCTTCCAATTGTTATTTAAGAGTTGAATTTTGTGTTTGAATGTCTAAAAATGTATATGGAAACCAATTCTCCAAGAACATCCAAGAAAATGCTGAAAGGAATATGGTTGTTAGACTAAAATAATAGACCAGTAAGCCTACCATTGTGCTCAACAGGCCATTATTTTACTCTCGAAGTAGAGGACTTAACAAGCCATCATTATTGTACCTATCGACTGAATTCTAACTAGATCTCTTACTCTGAATTGGTTGCAACTTGTCCAAGTTGACTCCCACTTGTAGCAGGCATATATATTAAGCTTTGGAAGGCAAAAAAAAAAAGATTATCAGAGATAAAACATGAATTTGAGGGACAAAATTAGATTGTTCTTGTTTTAGGGTTGTTTTCCCTTGTTCTTCACTATTTTTAGCTTGTTTTGTAGATTTGAGGTTGTATTTGGGTCTTATTGAAGCTCATACACGTGATTCAAGCTTGTAAACATGTTTAGAGCATGTTATTGGTGCAATCTAACTAGTTTTTATATATTAATTATTGGTCTTAAATCACACCTAAGAGAGGGTGAATTAGGTTATAAGAATTTATGCAAATTAAAATGTGGAAATATAAAATACAATGTTGAAATGCATAAAGAAAAAGAAATATATTTGATGTAAAAATAAGAATGAATTACAAATGATTAATAAAAAAATTTAAAAACTTAAACTTCTTTTTGGCTTAAGGATAACTTGTTCATTGTAAAACAAACTATGAGTTTAATGCTCAAAACCATAAGTATACGGGTAGTACTTATAGTAAAGAATAGATATCGATCCCATGAGGATTGTATCTAGACACCCTATTAATTTGGCTTAGACTTTGTTTAAGAAATTAATTTAAACAAATAAAATATAAATAAATAAATAAGACGCAAACAAATTGGAAGCAATAAAGAGCAACACAATCAATTGCCATCACTGCAAACAAAACTTCAGAGAAAATCAAGAATTAAGAATAGGACTTGTTGTTATCCCTATTTGTTCCTCTTTTGTTTGATGTGTGGTTCTTGGATTTCATAGGAACCTTCCTATTTTCCTTAGGTAACACATACATATTGTTTGGATTTCATTATGTTTCCAAGGGGGTTGAAGATGTAGCTACTCCAATGTTAGGCTATGATTTCAATGCATTTTCCTATTCATTTTACGCCAAATTAATGTACTTAATTATGTTTATAAATGTTTAACTAATACTTGGAAGCCAAAACATCAAGAAAATCTTAGAAGAGGCAAGAAAAAGTCAAAAATTAGGACTAAAATGACACCTAAGCCAACCAGCTACTTTACTCAGCCAAGTGTCGTTTTACTCATGTTCTAGAGACTTAAACGGTGGTGCTCTTCACCCATCGTTTAACTCTATTTAAGGGTCGTTCAAGTACACAGTCACATGTTGTCCCACTTGTTCCTACTTACAGCCAATATATATAAGAAGGTTTGGGAACCAAATTTGAAGAGCTAACATCGGATTTGAGATGGTAATTCAGATCAAAATATCTGCTCCTCTCTTCCTTCGGTTTTTCTTAGGTTTTCTTTTCTTTTCTTTTTCTAGCTCTTGGGATTGTAATTTTAGGTTGTTTTAAGGATTCTCAAGAGTTGTTTAAGGTGATTGGAGTTTGCCTAACACTTATTTTAGGTTGGCCACTTAATATATGATTAAAGATGGTTTAGGATCCAACAATCTCTACCTAAATCATTGGAAAAATATGTAAACAACATGGTTTAATCCTTGGATTCGAGAAATCTACCTTGGTTATCATGAGGGAACTAATCTTAAGTGGAATTTAGGATTAGAACTTCTTAAACTTTAAGCTTATTGCCTATTAATTGATGAAATAACCAAAGATTAATTTAGGATGGTTAGAGAAAAGACAATGACTTAACCATAGCTTGTTTTGAACTAGTAAAGGCCTTAGAATAGAGATTCCAACATTTCATAACTTACTTAGGTCATTTAAAGCCTAATCCTTAGCAATTTAATCATTTGGTAATCCTTAGACAATTCGGAATTCAATTACGAAGTTGGAACGGTTTTAGGTTTGTTTTTAGTTTCTTGAGTCAAGCTAACCCTTTAGCTTAAGAGTTCTTGGTTTCCTTAGATAATTGTGATTTGATTGCCTTAGTAGTCACCAATACACATTCTCTCTGCGGGTTCGATATTCTAGAGTCTTAAATTTATTCCACTTTATTACTTGTGACTGGTACATTGTCGATAAGTTGATTTGGTATTTAATTTGAATTAAATGTTAATTGATTAATTTATGTGAGTTAAAAAAAGTGATACCAAATCGATGTAGCATCTAACCAACGATGGCAAGGTGGTACAAAGATTTATCAAGAAGATCTTCACTAGATTTGGAGTGCCTTGAGTGATAATCGGTGATGAAGGGAGTCATTTTTGCAACAAACCCTTTGAAGCTCTATTTAAAAGATATAATGTGTATCATCGAGTGGCGACTCCTTACCATCCACAAATAAGTGGCCAAGTGAAGGTGGTGAATAAAGAATTAAAGAAGATTTTGGAAAAGGTAGTAAGCTCTTCAAGGAAAGATTAGACGTTGATTTTAAATGATACACTTTTATCGTTTAGGACAACCTTCAAGACACCTATAAGTACTACTCCATATAGACTTATGTATGGTAAGGTTTGCCATCTACCTTTAGAGTTGGAGCATAAAGCCTATTGGGAAATTCAAAAGTTGAATATGGATTGGAAGCTTGTAGTGAGAAGATAATGTTATAACTTGATGAATTGGAAGAGTTAAGATTTAAAGCTTAGGAAAAATACCAAGTTGTGTAAAGACAAAGTGAAGAAGTGGCATGACTCTCATATTAAAAAGAAAAAGTTCAAGAATTGGAATGGGTGCTTTTATTCAATTCATGACTTTGGTTATTCCTAGAAAAGCTTAAGTCAAGATGGAGTGACCCCTTCAAGGTCATTAAAATGTTTTCCTATGGAGCTTTGGAGATGGAAAATGATAAGGGTGAAGCATTCAAGGTCAATGGGAATAGTTGCAAGCCAAACTATAGAGGGACATACTCACAAGAAAGGGAAGTCATCTCCTACCTTTCATCCACTCCTTCATGAATAAATGTGGAATGGTCAAGCTAATGACCTTCACTTAGCATGTCTATCTTTGTTTTGTTTGTCTTTGTTTACTTGTTTGATTGATTTTCTTTGTTTTGATTATGTTTGTTATGAATTTTCAATGATTTCTTGGTGTTTAATTGAGTTTTGTTTTAGTTTTAACTTGTTTTATCTTCAAATTTCTTGTTGGTAGGGTAATCTTAATGTGTTTGGAGGTTGATTGGAGGTTGGGAATGCAGGCTAAGCTAGGAGGAGGGTTAAAAAATCTAGAAAAATCAAGGTTGGGTGATTAAACAGAGCCTTCCATCGTGGGATTAGGTCAGTTTCCCATGATTGCATGAATGTTGTCTAAAGAGTTTCTAAGTTAGCCATCCCACAATTGTGGGACGGGTAGGGAATCCCACTATCTTGGGATCCTTAACCCGAGGGTTTTTTAAAATCCCTCCTTTCTTCTTCTTCTTCATCTTTTAACTCCCTCCCTCTAAAACTCGAAAACCCCTCTCCCCAAACCCTCAAATCCTTCATTCCCCCCCTGAAATCTTGGTGTTTCCTTATATTTTTCCATCATTATTCACTTTCTTTCACTCTATTTCATATTTCCCACTCTAAAATCACAAGATTTGGTGAGTTCTTCCCTTTTTCTCTCTAAAAAACGTGACTAACCTCTCTCTTATTAATTTTTGCAGGTTTTCTTCTTATATGGCTCCAAGGAAGAAAAAAAGCCATTTGCCCATGCAACAAACTCCCATTCTAAGTCTCTAGGGAAGGTAAAAGTGATATGGGGGCCACTTTTTGCACCCCCATTTCCTATTTTTTCTAAAGAAGAAGGTATGAGATTCTGGGAATTTCAATATAGGATGTTATTGCCTCCTAGATACTTTGATTTTGACTTGTTAGATACTCTAAGACTAAGGCGTAATATTGAAAGATTAGCTGTGAATGTTGGTTGGGGTCGTTTGATTCATTATGACATGTTAACATACCCTATAATGAC
>JAOXYD010163693.1:0-10212 GCA_028565735.1 Pinacopodium congolense | reverse complement strand
ACTCTCATATATGCTTGATGAATATTTAGGAAATACATTAAAAATAACTCATTAAGAACCTGGAAAAAATCCTTTGAATAAGTGCTTCACTTAACTTTACTTTAGTGTAAACAAGAGGCCAATAATAATGAATGCAAAAAAACAATGATCTAAAGCCTCACACAAAAGTCACACAAGTAAAACAAAAGAAATTGAAAAACTCTCATATATGCTTGATGAATATTTAGGAAATACATTAAAAATAACTCATTAAGAACCTGGAAAAAATCCTTTGATAACTCACACAGACTTCTTTTTCATATCGCTATCTCATATTTTAACTGAAGAAAAAACATCTATTTATATAATAATAAAAAAGATACATCCATTGTCTAATGGATATAATGTCATTGCCAACAAGTATAACAACGTTACAGTGGATTAATATTATGACTGTTGTATAATCTGTCTAACCTGGATTCTTATCTTCATTTACTCAACATTCAGTCGACCTATAGGTAGGGTTTAGTTGACCAATGTACCAAAAGTTGATATTTGATTAACCTTTCTTCACATTCATTAAACCTATAGACAAAAGGGTGATGTTCGGTCAACCATTCTTTACCATTCAATCGACCGAACTAAATAGATTAACAAGAACAAGTACTTCAGGCCAAACTCATTATAACCTTAAAACCTAATGCAATTCAATCAAGCTCAAAATAACTAAGTTAATATTTTAAAACATTTCATACTAATTGTTTAGCTTAATGTAATCTTAATTAATTAAATAAATCATTAAGAGGATATAATCACATTAAACACATAAACCTCTTGATTATGCACCTATATGCATATTCTAAGATATGTATGGATGAATGTGCCTCTTGTATATTTAAAATAAAATTAAGTAAAACTTACATAAAGAAATACAACCATAGACCTATATCAAACTAATTTGATTCTTTAAAGCTTTAAGACTTCACAAGATATCATCATCAATTCTAATTACTTCCAAGGATCTTCAAACTTATACTTCTTCCAAATGCTTATATTTTCAAACATATTCAACAAGTCATAACATTAGTAATAAAAGTTGTTTATCATCATCAAAACAAGGTGGAAGCTCCCTTGGTTTAAAGCATGGTATTAGAGCAACAGAGATCTTATGAGTTTTCTTTCATCATGATAGAGAATAGTTTTATATTCTCTAAAGCTTCAGACCATCAATTACACCTTATTCAAACCAATTATGATGATTCGTCACCATTTACACTTCATGCATCATATAACCTAGGAATACTATTAGTTAGTTGCCTTTTTAAAGAAGAAAATTATCCCACCTGAAGGCGTGCAATGACAAAAGAACTTTAGGCAAAAAACAAATATCGATTTGTAGATGGATCCATTTAATATTCATCACTTGAATCAAAAGATATATTGGTCAAACGTAATTAAATGGCAATTTCTTAATCTTTGATTCTTTTCATCCCTTCTTCCATGATAGTGTAGTGTATTTTCTAATAGCACAAGAGATGTGAAATGATCTAAAGGAATGCTTTTCACAAGGTAATTCCCCTTACACTCACCAACTTAAAACTTAGATAATTTAATATTGTATAGTAAGGTATGACTATTTTAGTGTGCTATAGAAAATTAAAGGGAATTTAAGATGTGCTTAACACATATTCACAAGTTACACCATGTACCTACAAATTGACATAAGTGTTTATTGTGAAGAAAGAAAAGTAAAAGATGCATCAATTTCTAATGGGTCTAAATGGAAAATATAATATGGTCCCTTCTCATATTCTAAACATAGATCAATTATCTTCACTATCCTAATCTTAAGCACTTATTACGCAAGGAGAACAATAACAGTTAATGATAACATCATAATTTACTATAGTTGGGGAAACAACCTTTTTTAGTCATAATACTAGTAGTACACAAGAAAAAACAACAATCATAAGTCTATAAGAAACTATGATCTTTCTAAATTATTTTACAAACATTGCAAAAATTCTAGGCACACCAAAGATAGTTTCTTTGAACTGTATTCTTTGAACTATATGCTTATCCAAAATGATAGGACAAAGGGCAGAAGTCTAGCAAACGTAAAATAACAAATAAATCACAATAAGTGGAATATATTATAAGTCACAATAATATTCTAATTAGTGGGTTGATGAAAAAGTAATAGACTCAAATTATCTCTTTACCTAAACTTGGAAAGACTCCTAAGTCTACAACCAATTTCCCAAGTAAGGAAAACTATTTTTCCTTTAATAAAATTACATAGTTTTTTTTTATTCAGGTTCTTTTAAACATATGACTTGCTATGAAAACGTCATAATCCTTTATCTTAGTTTTCACCAATTAAAATTAAAAATGGATTACATGTTCTAGCTTAACTTTATAGAGAGAATTCTCTCACACTTAGTGTTACTTTGAATAATGTCCTCTATATACCCTCCTTATCTTCAATCTCATCTCCATTAGCCATTCAATGCCTTAAATTTATTTTCTCTCTTTTTCCCTTTCTTGTGTGTTTTATAGAACATAATCACAAGAAAGCTAATTAGAATAGGTGAATTGTGAGATATACTTTATTATTTTCAAGCACTCAAAATTTCCATGGTTACAACTAGCTCGCACTTGATTCCAATCCCCTTCCAGGGCATCAAAATCTTAGATATTTGTCCTTTGAAAAACTATCGCTTCTTGATCTAGGTTCTTTTTTTACCAAGTTTAATACATGCTGTAATTCCTGCCATCGAGCAAAATAGACTTAAGTGTCTGTTCTTTTCAATTCAATTAAAAGCAATACATGTTTTTATTTGATACATTGTGATGTTTAGAGACCATACTATACTATATCTTTATCATATGCTCGTTATTTTTTAAGCATAGTAGATTATTATTCTCAAACCATCTAGATTTACTTAATTAAAATGAAATAGAAGTTTATATTAGATTTATTTCTTTCCTAGCAATACTCAATAGACAATTTGGTATTATATTTAAGTAAATTTGTAATGATAATGAAACCAAATTCATAGGCCATGAATTTTAATCCTTTTACTAATAAAATGGAATCCTAACCCAATTCTCTTTCATTTTCACTCCATAACAAAATGGAGTGTTAGAATACAAACATTGATATATTTTAGAGGTTGTTATGGATTTATGTTTTTAAGCCAACATATGCATCAAGTTTTAGGGAGAATGCATTTTAAAGGCCACTTATTTTATCAAATATATTCTCACATCACTCTTACTTAGTAAAATCCCTTACAAAATTTTATTTTCTAAAAATTTGAATTATTGATATGTTCGTTTATTTGGATATCTTTGTTAGACTTAAATTATTCCTTATTCCAATGACAAATTTCAATAGCGTGCCACTGCTTGCATATTTATTAGTTATCTTTATGCCAAAATATGGATATAAGGTATATGATCTAACCACCCACAAATGCTTCACTTCCCATGACTTTGCATTTTATGAACATCTCTTTCCTTTTCAAGCTACATCCTCTCATTCTTCTTATCATCCTACACTTATACCTTTATCGAGTCCTAACCCTAAACTCACCTCTACATTGATCACACCTTCCTTAACACCTATGTTAATCCTGATGCATTAGATAAACACAACCTCTAACCCTCCTATTGATGATATACCTGTAGCCAGCTCCACCTTTAAACCATGTCCATCTTTACCAATTTTTTTATCCTCTTGTGGATGTTACCTCTTACTTCAATTTTATTACTTCCATGTTGAGCTGTCAGGGAATAATAAGTCCTTCTCCATGTCTTCCAATGCTTCTTCCTTAGGTATGTCTTATCTCCTCACTAATTTTCTCTCCTATTCTAAATTTACTTAATCTCATACTAGCTTTTTCTAATATCCATCACCCAAAATGATGAGCCAAATTCCTATAAATAGGCTATTCAATAAATTCGTTAGCAAGCTGCATTAGAAAGAGTTAAAAGAAGTTGAAAAAAAAAACCATACTCAGACTTTGGAGCTGTTGCCTCCTAATAAAAAAAAAACCATCAGCTCAAAATTGGTTTACAAGATCAAGTAAAATCATGATGGAGATGATTTAAGGCTTGCTTGGTGGCTAAATGATATACACAAGTGGAGATTCTTGACTACAATGAAACTTTCACACCGGTTGCCAAACTTACCACTACCAAACATTATTAAAAGTAGCAGTTATTAAATCCTAGGAATTACAACAACTTGACATTCATAATGGATTTCAACTTGATGAGGAAGTCTACATAACTCCTCCTAGTTACTTGCCTCCCCATGATCACCACATCTATTGCTTCTTCAATTCCCTTTCTAACTTGAAACAGGTGTCTCGACAATGGTATGCCACATTCTTTTTCACCATTCTCCATTATGGTTTTATCCTATCTCAAGCAAATTCTTCACTCTTCTTATACCATAAGTTTAACTCCTTTACTATATTTCTTGTATATATTGATGATGTTATCATTTCCAATATTGGATCCACTTATATATCTACTCTTAAGTGTTATTCAATATTTGGTTTGACATTAATGATTTGGGTCCTCTTAAATACTTCATTGGTTTTGAAGTGTTGCATTCTTCTGATAGCATTTTTTTATCTTAAAACACATACACATTAGAAATTTTACAAGAAGCTGACATGATTGGATTTAAAACTTTATCCTTCCCTATAGAGCGTAATAACAAATTAGCATTAGATGATAGTGCACGTTTTGATAATCCTGCTTCCTACTATTGTCTAGTTAGACAAATAATCTATTTAACCATCACTTAATCAAAGATTCAGTACTCTATTTATGTTCTAACATAATCTATGCTTCAGTCACAATAAAAGCATTAGGCAGGAGCTCTTCATATCATGCATTATCTCAAATCTACTCTAGGTTAAGATATTTTCTTATCTTCATATACAGATTTTTGCCTTCATGCTTATTATGATTTTGATTAGGTTGGTTACCCTATTACTTGTTACTTTATTACTTATTACTTTATTGTTCTTAGTTGCTCACCCCTTTCTTAAAAAGCCAAGAAGCAAAACACTATGTCTTATTCCTCAATTGAAGTTGAATACAGTTCTATGGCCGCTATTACTTATAAACTCATTTGGCTTTGCACTTTGACCAATGACCTAGCCGTTGATCAATTTTTTCTCACTTGATTCCTTTATGACAATAGAATTGCATTACTTATTGCTACCAATCCTATTAACCATGAGTGCATGAAACACATGAAAATTAATTTTCACTTTATTCATGATTGTATTAAGTATGATATTATTACATCATCACATGCTTCATCTTGCTGACATAGGTACCAAAGCTCTTGGCATGGTTCAATTCTAGGTTCTAGTTAGCAATTTAGGCATTCCTAATCTCCATGCTCCAACTTGAGGGGGCTTCTTAGAGGATTTTCACTTTATTCTTTGTATCTTCCTTTCTCAATCATTGAACATGGCATTTATATGTTTGTATACCATTTTCAAATAAATTAGAGTTCACAACAAATTTATGTATTGTCTCTCACTTAGCTTTCAAACTCTTTTACCTTTTTTTAACTAAATCAAAATAATATAATGAAAAAAGTAAATGGAGGTTGGCAAAGAAAAAAACATAACATCTCTTATGCTTTGTTTAATTCTTTATCTAGTTGAGTTACATTCACTCAAATGATATAAAAAGATTCAATAATTATTCATACTGATATATATATATATATGAATTATTGAAGACTGAAAATTGGATATGTACTTATTGTCCCACTTACAAACATTAACTACATATTCACTTTTCAGCTATTAAATGAAAAGAAAAAAAGGTAAATGATGTTAGTTTGGGTATTCAGTTGCTACTACATTCTTTAACCTACAAGGCATATGTTGAGACAAGAGAGGTTCTAATTAATGGTTTTAATGATGAACGATTATTCCTAATGGTTTACTTTGTTTTTATAATAAAAATATAGGTATATGGAAGATATATGACTGGAAATTGGAGCCCTAAGGATACAACATGAAGAGGAATTTGAGAATGGAAGATCATGACAAAGGTGATTAAGGTCAAATGAGTTAGATTTTGTATTTTTGGTTATATGTCTTATCCTGATCTTTTTAATACTTAAAAGACTCAATGTTTACATAATCATTTACATTTAAGAATTATGCATTTAATGTTTCATAATCAAGACAAATTTTAAGATATGTTTTTAAAGAAAGCCTCTTGATGCTTCATATTTTAAGGAGTTTTTAAGTATGATTAAGTCAAGATTGTGTGAGAAGAACTATTTTTAGAAGTATTAAAAAGTTTGAAACTTCTAGAAAATTTTTAGAAGCTTTTAAAATTTTATTAAAGTCCATAAATTTCCATGGGCTAAAACATAAATGGTTTTTATTTCAATTATAAGGTCTTGCTATTTAAAATTACTTTAAGGAAGTTGTGAGTTATTTTTCAAGTTAAAGAAATTAATTTTGAGTTTTTTGGAAAGTATGTACTAAAGAAAAATAATAGCCTTAAATAACATGGTAATAGCGTCATAATTTTGGTCAAAGGGATTTGGAAAAATTTTTTAGAAGTAAAATGACACTCTAAATTAGCAACCTAAAATGGCATCATTGTGGTGTCTAATAGCACAAACCAAAAGGCTAGTCATGTGTGCCTAACAACTTTTTCACCTTTGGTAATGATTAGAATAGTTTTCTAATGGGATTTTAAGTTCGGTAAGGTTATAAATACATGGTCAAAATGCTTTTGAAAAGGTTAATGCATCTATGAATGATAAAATAACTTTTAGGGTTATTAAGATGATTTAGAATTGGTTTTTGAGTTGAATGAGCTTAAGAGAAAGCATGAAGTTCTTAAACTTGCATTCATTGTGTTTTTGTGAGCCCTTTGCATTGTTTTAATAAAGCAAGATATTGGGTATATATATGCTTGAGTTAAATTTTGATTCTAGGGTTATTCTTTATCCTAAGGTAAGATTTAGTGGGTTCCTATTCACCTTTATAAGTAAGATTTTGTTGAGTGCCTCTTCACCATTAAAAGCAAGATTTTGTTAAGTTCTTTTTCAATATTAAGCAAGATTATAAAATGTTACTCGTTAACTTCAAAAAAGAAGATTTGTATTTGTAAGGGTTCTTTTCATCCTAAAGAAGATTGATTGTGATGAAAATTTCAACAAGTAGTTGGAAAGTAGATGTAGGTAAAGGGTTAGTTGCCGAATCATTAAAAAAATTAGTTTGCAGTCTCTCTTCCCTTCATTCCTTTTAATTACTCATTATTGTGATTGTTCTTGAATTGCCTGAACTTGAATTACTTTGTTTTATATTAGCATCATCATCACTCTAGGTTGAATTATAGTTAGACATATCATTCATTAAAATTTAGTTTAGGCTTAAATTTAGAGATTTCTAGAATTCCTAATTCACATCTCATAGGAGCCATTTAGGGTTAATAATTAGTATTTGAGCTAATCCTAATTTTTATTAATAGATTTTTAATAAAATTAGTAAGTAAAGATCGATATGGCACATTTGCAAGTAGTAAATTTTTTCATCTAATCAAAAGGATGGGGAAAAAGTATACTTATGACAAAGAGTTTCAAATAGCCTATTTGTTCCCACAAAATAGTAAATAGAAATAAGTTCCTAAAGAGAAAAAGGGAATGGAATGATATTGATAAGGAACTTATTTCTTTGAACAATGATGCTATACATTTTTTTTATTTTTTTCATTAGATAAAAATGTACTAAATTAATTTTGTATTTGTAAATTGGCTAATGAGACTTGATGTAAAATGAAGGTTCTTTATCATGGTACCAATGAAGTTTAAGAAGTGAAGAGTAAGCATTTAGAAAAGGAGATAACTCACATGTGCCTTATGGTTAACAAGAAGGATGAGGCACTCTCTAACTTGAACTGTTCTAATAATGATACTGATAATTATGATAATGAGCTTTCTTATGGTGAATTAGTTAAGTTTTTTTTAAAAGAAAATGAGCTTGAGAAGGAAGAAAATTTCTTCTAAATATAAAGATACATAAAAATTTTTTAAAGAATGCATCCTTAAAAATAAAAACTTGAAAAATAAAATGCATGATAGACTAGAAGCTACGAGTGTGGATGTTGTCCATAATGGTGTGGATAAGTTAATACATGAGAATAAGGCATTGAAGAAGGAGGTTAATGCCATCAAGGAGCCTTTAGCTAAATTCAGTAATGAAAAATAATGCTTGCTTGGATATCAAAAGGCATCTAATGATAGGCATGGTTTAGGATTCACTTAAAAAAGTGCTTTTACCAATGTCAAAATCGTATTTGTGAAGGATAAGAACATAGATGATGAGCATATACTTAGGACATCACATGAAAATTTTGCATCATCTTCTAAATAACAATCTATAAGAAATCATCATACATTCATATAAGAAAACAAACCAAAATCTAAGATGCAAATGCATACAAGAAAAAATAGACATAACTTTTATAGGAATGTACAACTGTAATATTGTTCATTTAGGCCTCATATTACATGTTAAATTCTTTTTTTTGTAGGTTAATATTAACTAGTGTCAAATAAGTGTTAAGTAAGAAAGTAAGAAGTGATATCTCTAATAATAAGTTAAAAAAAAGAAAAATAACTTAGAACCTTCACATAAGCCAATCAAGAAGCACATTATTGAACCAATTAAAAAAGGAAATGAGGTAACATTTGGTAATACATAAGGGAGGTATATATTTTCTTTTACATTGATAAAGTTTGAGAACTTTAGCTTGAAATACATATTTTGAGTGGAAAGATTTATTCTATGTTCAAAGGGGAGCCATCACAAGTGTAAGATAGAATGAACTTTGAAATTGGTATTATTTTTTAAATCAATTCATGTTATAAAGAAATGGCTTTTCATTGTGCACTTTTCTATTGTGATAGAAGTTTTCATTTACAAAAAATAGGGAAGTGGTGCTTATATAATTAAGAAATCTTTATTGGTACATGATTTGAAAATTTATTCTATGATTACTTTTCCATTATGTGATTAAAATTTTCATGATGCATAAATTTAGGTGGAGTACGCTATTTGGTATCTTTTAATTTTTATGACATGGTTCTAAAAGAGAAATTGATTGATATTAATGTTCTATTTTGTAGGAGTTGTTATCTTAATATTATTTGTATTTGTGATGCATGAATTGTGTTTATGGCATTTAAATTATGCCTTCATAGTCTTTATGCTTTATTACTTCATGATCCAATGATGTATAGATTTAGGAGGGTAAATAATCAAATATCGCACAAATTTAGGGAGAGAAATAGGTGCATTGGAAAGATATTTGTATGATTAAGAGAATTGGGAATAATTGATAGTAGGTATCTTTGAAAATCATGTGAAATTATGTATAATTTTTGACAATCTTGTGAATTCTTTCGTAACAATTGATAATTGTTATCTGTTCAATTCCTTCATAAATTTTTTTATGATGTTAAAGATGGGGAGAGATAGGTGATATTAAAATTTGACCATTTCATGATACATATATTAAGGGGGAGTGATACGATTTGCTTTGTATATGTTTTGCATCTTATACTTCTTTAACATAACTTTTTTTTTTCATCATCAAATAGCGAAAGATTGTTGAACAAGAGAGGTTCCAATTACTAGTTTTGATGATGAAAAAACTTGATCATTACTAAATGGTTTACATTTTTATTAGAATTAATATATATATATAGATATATACATGGGAATTAAAGCCTAAGTGATATAACATGAAATTTTTTTTGAGAATTGAAGATCAAGACCAAGGAGATTAAGGTTGAATAAGTTAAACTTAGTATTGTTTTAATTCTTTTCTTAATCTTTTTCATGCTTAAACAACTTTAGGTTTTCATAATACTTTGCATTTAGGAATCATGCCTTTAGTGTTTCATAATTAGGAGTGTTGAATTAAGAGAGGTTTTACTTAAGTTTTGATGATGGAAAAAATAATCTTAATAATAATAATTTCATTGTTTTTGATGTCTAAAAGATATAATTTGGAGCCTTAGAGTTTAAGTGGAGCTTATAAAGAACAAGAGTAAAAGGACTTATGATTAAGATTGAAATAAAACATTACATAGGTTATATTTTATAATTTTTTTGTAATATTATTTTGGTAATCTTAAGGTGTTTAATGGGCTCAAGTAATGCATAA
>JAOXYD010163682.1:0-10212 GCA_028565735.1 Pinacopodium congolense | reverse complement strand
ACAGTCTCAAACTAGACAGTTTTGATATGAATGTGAATTCTAGCTTCAATCTTATAAAATAACAGTTCTAAAATGTGAAATATAGATCAATTGAGTTCCTAGACACTTAAGCAAGATGTTAAACACAAAATAACACACTCAGAAATACAAAATAGATGGGTTTGCCTTTACTTCAAGATTTAAAAAAAGAATGTCAATTGATTATGGATTCATATAAATCTAGATGGGAAATAACATGATACACTATTATAACAGATGGTTGGACTGATCAAAGATAAAGAAATTTGATCAATTTTTTAGTTTACTGTGATATTGGAACAACTTTTATTAAGTCTATTGATGCTTCAAATGTGGTGAAAAGTACTCATACTTTATTTGGAATATATTTTGAAATTATAGAGTGGGTTAGACCAAAGAATGTAGTTTACTTCGTCACAGATAATGTAGCTAATCATGTATCAATTGGATACTTGATATAATCAAAGTATGTGAATATTTATTGGTCTCTATGTTTTTCATTATGTCATTATCATTTTAAAAGATATTGGATCTATACTTCATATTTCTAGTTTTGCTTCTTGTGTATCTAATATCACAATTTTTGTGTATAATTATTTGATCTTTTTGTCTTGGTTGAGAAAGTAAGATGATTGAGTTGAGATAGTGCGTCATGCTATTACTAGATTTATAGTGCATCCTGCTACTACTAGATTTATAACTACATTTATAACCTTGAAAAGTGTTTATGGTCATAAACAAGTGTTTCAAAATTTAGTAGCTAGTAAACACTTTTTAAGTCACAAATTATCAAAAGGTGATAAAGGAAGGGAAGTTTATACTATTATATTGGATAATAAATTTTATGATGTTTGCCTAAGTGTTACGAAGATCATAGCTTAATTGATAAGATTCTTGAGGTTTTTCTAATCAAACGAGAAGCTATGTTTATGTTATATATATGATGGCATGCACAGGACTCGCAGAACAATTATGAATCTTTTCAAAGAGAATGAGAGATTATACAAGCCTTATACAGAAATTCTTGATAAACGATAGGATGAGCATCTTACTAAAAGGATTCATTTGACAGCTTATTTTCTCAATCCTTATTGCTTATTTGGTGAAGATGAATGCACAGATGAAATAATGAATGGTATTTTTATGTGATTGAGTGCAAAGGTATGTTTTCTATAGAAGAACAATTAAGAGCATTAAATGAAATCAAATTTTATCGTGAAAGTTTATGGAGTTTTACTAAACCATCTACAAAGAGGGAATTTATAATGAAAACAATGCAACTTGGTAAGTTTTCATAATATAAATTTTATTTTTTACTTACTAATAATATATTTTAATATTTTATTATAATTTTTAATTTAAAATGTAGATGAGTGGTGGAGATTGTTTGACAAAAGTGCTCCATCTTTAAGAAAACTTGCCATTAAATTACTTAGTGAAACAGATTCTGCATCAAATTGTGAACATAATTGGAATGTTTTTGAACGTATTCATATCGATAAGTGAAATAATTTGGAGCATCAAAGACTCAATGACCTTATTTATATTACTTATAATATAAAGATGAAAAACTGGGATTTTATTAATTAAATTTGATTTTTATGCAGTTATTTTTAATTGATTTTTTAATTTTTTATTATTTATTCAGAGCATTTAATGAGAAGATAATATATAATCTAGTTAATATCAATTGTATTAAACATATTGATTTTTAGATCGAAGAAGAAGAGCCATCATCTGATTTTGATTATAATGAACTTAAAAGTGCGATTTATGGAGGAAATGCATTTGTCATGACAAATAAATTAGGCACATCTACTAACAGTAAGTTGATATCTTATTTTTAAAGCATATGTCATTTTAGAAAATATTTTTATGAATTACTAATCTATAATTTATTTAAATGTAGTAGAAGATGTTGATGCAAATACTTTAGATGAAAGCACAGTTTATGACTCTTTAAATAGCGTTGGAGAATTTAGAATTCTTGATGAAGATGATACACAACCTCTTAGAAACAAAATCTTGATTTGTTGAACTAAGGGTTGGTTCCACCTTTATTTTGATAATGACAAAGTATTTTTACTAATATATTTGTAGAGTTTGCTGGGTTTGTCTAGTATTTGGAGTGTATGCAATGAATAAGTAATTAAGTTGATAACTTAGTGAAATTTGTATGACTTATGTAAGTCATGGAATAATGTTTTAGATAAAAGGTTATATAAATTGAAGTTGTATGAATTTATTAAGTATGTAAATAAAGTGAATGAAATTGTTTAGATTATTCTGTTAAGGAAATTTGGTAAACTAGATGAATTGATTATGTTAAATTTGTATAATTATATAAAATGTGTTAAGATTTTATTAGTATTGTTTTATTTGTATTAAAATATGTTGAATTAGGTTAAGAACTAAATGAGATTGATTTTACATGGATTGATTAATGTTTGTATAAAGTTTAGAAATTAGATTGTTGAACAAGCTCAGCTGAGCTCTAAAATCTATACAGTTGATTTGGGAAAGAAATTGAGTATATTTATAGAGCTCCAAATGCTATGAAATTTTATGGGGTGTTAGAAAAATGTGTCAAGATGCTATCCACCAAATTTCAAGTCAATTTGATGAAGAATAAAGAAGATATGATGAAAATATCAAGTAGTATTGCAAGTTGTCAGCACAGGCATCGATCAACTGAATAGGCCATAGGTTGACTGAATCAATACATAGGTTGACCAAATGAGGCCAATGGTCGACCTAATGAGAGATGGGTTGACCTAATAACCCATTCGATTGACTAAACATGAAAAATGTGCAACTGTAACTTTGCAACGGGCTGAATTTATAGTGGATACAACATTAAATGATATAAACATTAAAGCAACGGCTATGAAGCATGGTGGACTGTATAAATAAATGTATTTTGTGTTGTTTTTGTATCTAAGAAGTATTGAAAGTGTTTTTTCATTATTATTAAGTGTTATAAGCTTTTAGTAAAGTTATGGTTGGATATTTTATGATGGTTATTCTTAAGTCATAAAAAGAAAAGTGTTGTGGGGTTATTCTTGAGCCTTTAAAAAGAAAAGTGATAAGTTATTCCTTAGCCTTAAAAGGGAGGGTTGTAAGGTTATTCCTTAACCTTAGAAAAGAGAGTGAAAGGTTACTCTTGAGTCTTGAAAAAAGATTGTGTTGTGTACTTTGTACTTTTGATTGATTGGAATAAAAAAAAAATCTCAACAGTGGAGTTGAGGACTAAATGACAGGTAAGTGGACTATTTCAAATCAGAATAAATCGGTCGTGTCTCTTCTTCCTTTCTCTTTTATTTTTATGCATTTATATTGTTTTATTTACTATTTACTTCATTTGGTTAAGAATTGTTTAGCTTTCGCGTTTAATTAAATTTGTGAAAGACTTAAATTTAATAATATAGAAAAAATTTTAAGAACCTAATTCAACTCCCCTCTTAGGTACTATATAGGACCCACAATTGGTATCAGAGCATAGGTCTAACATAGATCTTTAATTCCAACGAATTAGTGAGTAAAGATAGATGATACTTAGTTTAGATGTACCTCCTTTAATTAATAGAAATATTTAAGAGATTGGAAAATTAGAAAGAAAATTGACTTTTTAAATGTAGGAGAAGATTATTGAAAAATCATTAAAAAAATGGTCCTTATACACTTTCAAAGCATATAGAAAGTCTAACATTGAAGGAAGCATTAGAATTAGATGAAATTGAAAGAAATATTATTTCATTTAATTATAAAGTTTTAAATGTTTTGTATTGTACCTTGAATATGCAGATATTTGAAACAGTTTTATCGTGTGAAAGTGCTCAAGAAGTATGGCGCGCATTAGAGAAAATATATCAAGACAAGGAAGAGGAAACCAAACACGAAGATGTAGCCTTCCTATGCTTCATAGATGATAAGGTATGTACTTTCACAATGTTTTATAATAATGTACCGTCATGTTTAAATCCTATGATAATGATGATGAATGTGATGTAGAATACACTTATGAAGAAATATTATAGCATAAAGAAGAATTAACTAGGAGGAAAAAGAAATTGCATTATAGGTATTCTGAAATTTCAAAATTGGTTGATGGTGTTAAATTAGAAAATGAAACACTTAGGAAAGAAATTGAATAAAAGAATGATATCGAATATAATATGAAAATTTTGATAGAAAAAAATAGTTTGTTGAAAAAATAATTAGAATCAAAATGTAATGTTGCTCATGATGATTTGGCAAAAGAAAATACATTTATTAAATTAGAGATAAATACCCTTAAGGATTCACTTGCTAAATTTACGAAAGAGAATGAAAAATTAGAAAAAATGTTGCATGGTCAAAAGATCGTAAATGATGGATATGGTTTGGGTTATGAGAGCGATAATGAATCTTCTTCAAGTATGAACAAATTTGTTAAGGGTAAGAACTTAGAAGAAGAAGAACCTAAACCATCCATTAAAAATATTTCTAGGCTTTCATCATCTAACTTCCATCATAGAAAGAATTATCACGCATTTTTGTATGTATCAAAACCATCATATCGAAAGAATGTGAATGTGCATGTGTAAAAAAATAGACATAATTTCTTTATTAATACATATCATCAAAATGATGCATGTAGGCCTTTTACGTTATATTTTCCTAGAAATTCTTATCATACTCATCATATGCCTTCAAATTTCTCTTGTGAATATTCTAGATAAGATTTTCATCAAAGAAAAATGTTTATATCACAAACATATAGGAACAATTTAAGATCTCATTATTATGATACATTTAAAAGTTTCAATGGATCTAGACCAGGGTATGGTCATAGGAATGCATATATACCCTTAACTTGTCATTACTGTGGTCGTTTTAGGCATGTTCAACAATATTGCTTTGATAGTTTAAATATTTTGTCAAGTGGTCACGAAAGATATAAAACTAACCATTAAGGACCCAAGATGATATGGGTACCAAAAGTCCGTTAAATATTTGTCTTGTAGGTACCTTCAATAACTAAAAGGAAATCACCAACATTGTTGGACCAAGGATGTAAAAACTACAAGTAGTAAAGTTTGTGATAAATTATAAAAAAGGATGTGTGCCTTGAACCTATATGTTTGTGTATTATTTGATATTATTGCGACTTAGATTATAAATTGAGTAATTGAATTCTTGAAAATGTGTTTAATTAATTGTTTGAAGAATTTTGAATGTCTGAGTAATGTTGACTATCAGTTGACTGATAGGATTAGTTCGGTCGATCAAATGTGTTTTTTTATGTATATCAGTCGCCGATATGAGTTGTTCTGTCGACCAAATCATCAAACTTTTGCGTTTCTAAATCCTATCTCCTCTACTATTTGTTACTTACGTATTAAGCTATTTTATATTTATTTTTCGTATATTATTAAATGCTTTATTAAATTTAATTTCAATTTTTAACTTGTCAAAAATCCTAAATAGAAATACATGAATATGATCTTACAAGTTACTTGACCTCATTGAGTTTGTATTGGTTAAAGAGCCTTCTTAAATGTTATTTATGTATGTTGAAAATTTTGTGTGTCTTGATAAATGCATTATGTGATTATTTTCAGTGTTTTTTAGATGTTTAAATGCTTTATGAATTGCATGGTGTGTTTTTACATTTATAAACTCATGTTTTGATACTTTTTAAGAATATTTATGATAATTATGCTTTTTAAAAACTTTTTCCCCCTCTCACATAGTTTAAAACTTTTACACTTACATATTTTTAAGAGAAGTTGCTTTTGTTGAGGGGGAGTTTAGAAATTTTTCAAATTGTTTTTGATAAATTGTCTCCATACATTAGTTTATTCAAAGGTGATTGAAAAGTCCTATTATTTTGATAAAAAATGTTTCATACATTAAAGTTTTAAATCTAGACTTCATTGATTTTATGTTAAGTGCACCTACAGTAGGTTTTAAATAATTCATGACATAACTTTTAGCTTTTAGAAAATTTAATGACATTATTTTGAGTATGACATTAAAGAATAAAGAATGTGTAGATATTAACGATGTTTGAACCTTTGAAAGGAGTTATTGAAATTTGATACTTTAATCGTATATGCTTGAAATTTTTGGTTTTGAAGCAATATCCTTTTATTGAGAGGGAGCACAGAACTTCATTTCAATTGCATAATTGAGTTTATTTCTTCCATGAGGTTTTTAAAATTCAAGCATGAATACATTTGTGGTTAAATGATTTGATATGATCCTTCTCATGTATTTTTATGTGTTGCATTAAAAGTTTGATTTATTGAAAAATAGATTACATAAATTTAGGGAGAGTCATTGGTAGAATATTAATGATTTGAGACCCTTAAGATATTTTTTTAACAATTGGTGTAAGTATGAAGTAACTTTAATTGGTATCTTTAAATTGTTTAAATGTTGTATATGTCATTGCAATGTTATTTTGATTTTTGGTTAGTATCTTATTTTTTATTATATGTTGTTGCTTCTTGTTAATGCTTTGTTCGTTGTGGATATTATTAACAATTGGTATTATAGCCCTTATCTCGTTGTAATTGATCGTATCATTAATTAGCTAATGTTGTTTTTATTACAATTGGTATCAAAAATTTGTTTTTCAACAACTTATGATGTTTGTAAACAAGCGGTATTTTATTTTGAAAAATAGGTTTCGAACGATAAGAATAATTGGTATCAAGTTTTTTTTTATTTTCTAACAAATGGTATCAAGTTTTTGTCCTCTAACATTTGGTATCATTTTTTAAAAAATTAGTATAGACAAGTCTCCTTTTCATTATATTTGATTTCAAGTGTATGATTTTTCCGTTTAATCACTTATTAACAATATTCAGTATCTATGTTAATGATTATTTGATTGTAGACCTTTTAAATGAGATTTAGTTATTTTTTTCCTCTCTTTTAAATACGTATGTTATAGTATTTTGAAGGATATCTTGGCATGTTTTATTAAGGGGGAGCGTTGGTTTGAAATATATGTTTAGGAGAGGATTAGTATATCATATTTATATGCTTCGTACTTATTGGTATCAATCTTTTATGAAAAAAGGGGAGAATGATAGATGTTATATGTATTTGTAACCGGTATTTAAGTTTTACGCCTTTTTATAATTTGACATATACTTTTTGATGATTACAAAAAAAGGGCATAGTGGTATATATGATATTAGTAACTTTGTCTTAATCTTGTGTATATTTTATTTGCATGTGATTTGTATGTATGTGTGAATTAATTTGGTTATATAGTTTGTTATATACTCCTAATATTACATGGTTTTGTCATCATAAAAAATGAAGATATTGTTAAACTAAGGGTTAGTTCCATTTTATTTTAAAGATAACAAAATGTCTATACTAATATGCTTATAAAGTTTTCTATGTTTATTTAGTATTTGGAGTGTATGTGATAAATAAGTAATTAAATTGATAATCAGTGAAATTTGCATGACTTATGTAAGTCATGAAATAATTTTTTAAATAAAGGTTATGTAAATTGAAGTTGTATGAATTGATTTAAGTATGTAGATAAAGTGAATGAAATTGTTTATATTATTATATTAAAGAAATTTGTTAAACTAGATGAATTAATTATATTAAGTTTGTAAGATTGTGTGAAATGTGTTAAGATTTGATTAGTATTATTTGGTTTGTGTTAAAAATATGTTAAATTGGGTTAATAATTGAATTTAATCGGTTTGGCATTGATTGATTAATATTTGTATAAAGTTTGGAAACTAGTTTGTTGAACAAGCTCAGTTGAGTTCTAAAATCTGTATAGCTGGCTTGGTAAAAGAATTAAGTATACTTTTAGAGCTCCAAATGCTGTGATATTTTACTGTATGTTAGAACATTGTGTAAAGAAACTACTCACCAAATTTCTCATTAATCGGATGAAGAAGGAAGAAGATATAAGAAAAACATTAAGTTATACTGCAAACTATCAACACAGGCATCAATCGACCGAATAGGCCATAGGTCAACCGAATCGATCCATAGGTTGATCAAATGAGGCCATTGGTCGACCGAATGAGAGATAGGTCAACTGAATGACCCATTCGGTCTACCATTAGCCTCATTCGATAAATGACCCATTTCGATCGACTGAACATGAAAAATATGCAACTATAACTTTGGAATGTATACAATATTAAATGATATGAATGTTGGAACAACAACTATGAAGCATGATGAAGAGTATAAATAGATGTTTTTTGTGTTGATTTTTTATCTAAGAAGTATTGAAAGTGTTTATGCATTATTATTAAGTGTTCTTGAGTATTCTTGAGTTTGTAGTGAAGTTGTGGTTGAGTATTTTGTGAGAGTTATTCTTAAACCATAAAAAGAAGACTGTTGTGGGGTTATTCTTCAACCTTAAAAAAGAAAAGTGATAGGCTATTCCTTAACCTTAAAAGAGAGGGTTGTGAGGTTATTCCTTAACTTTAGAAAAGGGAGTGAAAGATTATTCTTAAGTCTTGAAAAAGAATTGTATTGTGTACTTTGTACTTTTAATTGATTGTAATAAGAGCAAAAATCTCAATAGTGGTGTTGGAGACTGGATGTAAGACAAGTGAACTACTTTAAAACAGAATAAATCGGTCGTGTCTCTTCTTCTCTTTCTCTGTTATTTTATGCATTTATATTATTTTATTTACTGTTTAATTCAATTGATTAAGAATTGTTTAGCTTTAGCATTTAACTAAAATTGTGAAATACTTAAGTTCAATAATATAAAAGAATTTTTAAGAACCTAATTCAACCCCTTTCTTAAGTGCTATATAAGCCATCATGATTTTTCTATTGTTTTAATGTTTTATATTAGATTCAATTTTAGTTATAATTATTATTATTTCTTGTATATTAATAAATATTAGTGTTCTATTTTTTATTTTAATCACACACTCAATTTATATAATATATTTTTACTTATTTTTTAAATTATATATTTTATTATTTTATACCGGTTCAATGCCGATTTTATAACAAATTAATAACGATTGAACCTTTAAATCTTAAACCCCTCTTTTCATTGGTTCGATATTCAATCCGCTTTTTAAAACATTGGTATGAATATAAAGTTTAAACAACTGAGAATGGCATATTGAATGATGCGCTAAACGATCTAAGGTATCACATACTAAATCTATATATGGATCGATTTACTAGTTGAGATGTTATATATTCCTAACTGATGTATGACAATACTCTCTCATAGTATACTAGTCACACAGATTATTAGACTAGTATGAGACATATATAGTTTCGAATTGGAAAAATCCATCATATATGAGTAGGAGATGTTAAACAATGACATTTATGTGAGTTGTTTTAATCATTTTGTCCTTAATTAAATGCCAACATGTAGTTATTATTTAAATAAAATAGATTCACACGATAAAAAATATTAAGTGCTAGTTATGATCTTAAACAAAAACAAAAAAAAAACTTTTTGTAAAAAGGAGACGAAGTTCTCTAAAAGAATTTTTTAACCAATCTAAATACAAGGTTGTGTTTGAATTATATATATATATATATTTAATTTTGATCAAATATATTCGCCATATTTCCAAACACCTTTTTTTGCTGCATAACCCTACAATATCTGTTAACTTACTGTTCAATGTATTATGTAACAAATGGCTCATTAAAAATAAACGAAGGTGAATGCAATACCTGAACAGCATTGAAACTCTGCTCCTCCGGCAATCGATATTCACGCATGACCCATTGAAACTCATCCTCCACAAAAGTAGGAAAAGAGGGTTTCTTTTGGGGGACAAAAGACAAAAGCCTTTTTAAACCGATGTCTTGCCGCGTCCGGACTTAATCACCCTCTCTTGCTAAGTTTTCCATGTACCAGAGCCCGAAGTTCTCTCGATTCTTTTCCCTTCTCGTTCTTTCTGATCAACTTGGTGAAGAAGTAATGAGTTGTTTCTCCACTCCAATTGAATACCTCCGTCCACGCACACGATTCTCCACCGTCGTTGTTGCCGTTGGCGTTGTAAATATCGCACTCAATGCAGGGATCATATGGCAATCTTACTCCATTGACTTTATAAGGTAAGTAAAAGGTCAATAGTATTGGTTTATGCCCTGCAGCCAATCGATTGGTTGTAGAATTGTGACATATTTATTAAAGGCATTATTTATCTTGTACATAATTGTTTAATTAAC